>JAXGGA010011868.1:0-40783 GCA_038373865.1 Uloborus plumipes | reverse complement strand
TTTTTAAAAATGGGAAATATAACGGCTACAATGCACAGCTACGCTGCGGTAAGATCAGATTTGTCCATAAGCGAGTAAATTTCTTCTTGAAGAGCTAAATGAAAGAAAGGGGTAAATGTGTTGAGATTGAAGAATTCTGTTCTTGAACTCAAGACAACACAACTAGTAATTCCTCATTTCATTAATCTACACAAAAAGATATACCGATATCAAAAAATCGGACTTCATCTTACCGAAACTTAGCTATTTAGCGAATTGTGTATTTTGGTGGAGATGAATATGGCGCTTGGCATTTAACAAATTTTGACATAATTACGTAACAAATTTAACGGTAAAATTCATTGACTCATAACTCTTAGTTAGGATGCGTACTATGAAGAATATTTATCGGCGTGGAAACTATTTTACCGATGAGCATTGGTATGGCTGCAGTGAAATTTTTTAGTGTCATTTTATCACATTTGGTTACACTATTTCTTTTTTGACTGTGTTTGTCAATTATATGACGAAATAAGTAATGTACGTTTTGGGAAACAAATATAAGTCAAATAGACGATTTCGTTTGCATAAACGATGTATCTATAAAAATCATATAGCAAAGCTAAGCCTAACGTGCTGCGTGCTCAACGTTACTCTGAAAAACCGAGTCAAAGTGTAATATGTCTTCTTAACAAAATCTTACTAGATCGTAGGCACCATGCTAAAATAACGAATGTGAAAAATCGCGTTTTTTAAGTTCAAATTTTACAAATAATTAAAATTAAAATTATGCCTTCGAACGATAGTTTTACATTTAAAGATATCTATAAAAATTTAAAAATTGAAAATAACCAATTGCGTCAGATGGGAAAAAATTATATGCAGTTTTTGGCTCTCCTGAAAAGCGCCAATTTTCACATTCGTAATTTTATCATGGGGCCAACGATATAAACTAATGCAGACATTGAAAAATTCACCATACTTAAAAATAGAATGCCTGATGAATGACTATAATGTTACTTACTTTAAAAGATTAGTAGGATTTTAGTAACTGCAAACCCGCATTTCAAAAAAAAAAAAATCCAAAAATAGTAAATTGCTTTACGATTTGCTTTTTTGTGTACAGTTTTGTTATTTTCTTCTTCAACTTAAAAATGTACAACTGATTTAATAACCTTGCGAACTGAGTGCATTACTGTTTCTACCAGTTCTTAGAATTTAAATACACTTAAAAACTTGAAGTTGCTCAAAGTCGGCATGGCTGAAACATACCCTGAATCACTGTTATTTTGATCGCTCTACTATTTTTTTATGTATGAAATACGTGGGTTATATGGTAATGTGCATTAACGTAGAAACATTTCATTCATAAACATTTTAGTTTGAGAATATGAACGTCATGATCCATATTTCCACAAGCTGTCTTCACAACGTTTCATTGTCTACAAAATAAATTTTGCTTTTACTATCATTTTGACCGCAACGATCGCGTACAATTAAATAAACAGATTAATTAATTAGGTCTTACTTTAAAATATTTCTGTTTGTGAAGTTTAATTTGCATTTTCTATAAGTCATATTTGCATAGTTATCCATGGTGTGAATTTCTCCAAAACTGGGCATGAAGACCAAACAATGAGCTCGAGGTATGAGAAAGCACGAATCAAGGATGCTAAGCACCTAATTCCCTAATAGCATTCAATAGAGTATTCA
This sequence comes from Uloborus plumipes, assembly GCA_038373865.1. Classification (NCBI taxonomy): domain Eukaryota; kingdom Metazoa; phylum Arthropoda; class Arachnida; order Araneae; family Uloboridae; genus Uloborus; species Uloborus plumipes. Next base: position 39,091 of record JAXGGA010011868.1, on the reverse strand, counting down.
CGCTAGTAGAATAGGATAATATTAATATCAGATTATGTAATCTGAAACAGATTACAATCAGTTGATAGGTATTAAGTTATTGAAATCCAGCTATGAAACTCATAAATATGTTTAGGACATGTAGTTTCTTGTCTAAATATTAATGTTGATTCGTATAGGCTAATAGTCGCTGAAATACACATAGAAACTAAATGCAAAGTAAGATAGTTTGAACCTTTTAAAACTTACTATAAATAAAATATAATTGAAACAATAAGTAAAAATATGATTAAAATAATATTTAATGAGTAAAAATATAATTGAAGAATGAATGATGAAAATATTAGATGAAAATATTGTCCTATTTAAAGGAGTTAAACTGTTTTTAAAGTATTCCTATATTAATTACAAATACTATAGAATTGACAAAACATTGCTATAGCTTTATCATTATTTTTTTTCAAGCTGCACTTTATTGTGATATTTGCGACATATACTTGTATCTTATTCATCTTTTATTTTTAAATTATTAATAAACATGACTAACAAATACATGTTATTATAACTGTAAAAAGATTTGTTTTCGCGAAAAATTAACATTCGTGATTTTCTTTTGTTTAACGTAATCGTGAAAATTCCATCCTCGCAAAATATTGTTTTGCCTCGGATTTTTCAACTTTCTGTTAATTTATAATTAACGAAATTTTCAGCCCACGAAATCACCAATGTTTTTATCTTCACGAAAATTACTGCTCATGAAAATAAGTGTTTTTTATAGTATAGGAAATTCAAGGAAAATTTTAAAGCCTGTATTGTATTTATAAAATGTATTTATGTAGGATGCAATTTTTTTTACACATTTTTGCTAATAATTAGTTTGTTTTTCACCAGTTAATAGCAAAAGAATCCTTGTTTTATTTTGCTGAAATATTAACACCTCTTTTTAATCATGTACATTTTAAAATATTTAGTAACATTTTTTAATGCCAAGAAAAATAAATGTTGTTTCATTTTTTACCAATGTTATACGGACAAAAATTAGCATTCATTTTGAGAAAAAATACTTACTCCAAAACTACCATATTTTACTTTTTCACTTGATCTGCGCTAACATAAAAATACCCGTTTAAGAGGAAAGTACTTCAAATAAGCACTTTTTTCTTTTCAAATAAACTGTTCAGTAGTTTTAGATAGTTATGCAAAATTAATTTCCTTTTCATGCTGGTTTATAAATTATTATTCATTATTTAATTATCAACAGTATCTGGGTCATTTCACCTTCATGTGTGGGACCGTCAGATTATAAGTTCAGCAATATTTTGTTATATATCTCAATATTTTAACTAAACAGGAATACGCACTTTGTTTAACCTTAAGATTTGATACAAAAATACTACTGACGAAGCTATATTTCTATTAAAGAATTTTTTATTTAAAACTTAGTTTATTTGCATACGTCTCATGTGGGCCATCTAAAGTCCACCTCTAGTGATTCGCTTTGTGAATAAGTTAATATTTTTGCTCTACTAAAATAGCAATGACGTCACTAATTGTAGATTTTGAAAGCTAAGGTTCCAACGTAAGGGAAATATATCTCATTTGGTGAGAAATAATTTAAACCGTTGAAAAAAAAATTGTATAGGCAATATCCATGAAAAGGTAGCCATTTTATCCCACATCATATATTTTAATAAAAGGTTATAATTTTAAAGGGGGATAATGAATTTTTTTGCTTAAAAAATCCCACATACGTTTGGTTTTTAAAAATTAAAATTTTAGCTTATTTAGTATTAAGTAGATAAATATTGAATTATGATACATAGCACACTAAAAATATGTGTAAGGTTGGGTGTAACGTTGAACATATTCTGCAGTAAACTGCTATGATTTTATGAAAACTCTAATGTTGGAAGAAAGCTTTACGAAGCCTGTATAAAGTTCCACAGAACGTTAAAATTATTGTAGTATTTTTCAAAGCTCATGAGTTAAGACAAACATCGACACAGATCTCTTAAAGTCTTTTAAACGTAACGAAGATGTGCCTTTTACCGACGAGTGATAAAAAGCGCTTGCTTTGAGAGCCCTCTGTACACGACAAGTTCTCGGTTCGGGAAGCCTGATGAATGCTCTTTTTTCTTTTACTTTCCTTTAACAGAAAATTCTGGTGTAACCTTATGCGGAAGTTAGTGAAACGTTATGCTTTCCACAAGTGATGTATTACTTTACGCCAGATATATCGGTTAAGTTACTCCATAATAGTGGAGGCAGCACTACTGCCACCGTATTTATGAAGTAAGGTTAAACAATTTTTTATACAGTGCATAACTGTTATGCACTCGTTGAAATTCAGAAAAGATATAGTTATATACATTTTTTTTTTCATTATTTTTTTTCTTCTTGCCTAATAGACAAAATTTAAACTTATAACTTAACAATGAACAGTTCAAGGCGACTGCAATAAAGAAACAAATACGCAGAGTTTCAGGACATCATGCAGTTTTTCTTTTTTAAATTAAAAGTCACAGTTTATGAAACAACCTAAAATGAGACTTGTGTATATTGTCAAAAACTGATTCGTATCCAAATGCCGAAAAATTAAAACTTAAAAACAGAACAAAAATGTTTTAAATAAGATACGTCATAAACTAAATTCTTGGGCATGAATTATCCAATTTAATGATTACAACAGTATGTATTACTAAGACAGCAACTACAAAACCAAGAAGGCACCCACAACACATTGCATTAGAGTAAAAATATACGCGTGTTTAACTTACGCTTTAAAAACTGGAATACATTTTGTTATTTCACGCTTTCATATTTATCACTTTTTTACGAAACTATATATAAGCGAATGAAAATAAATTTGCTATTTGTGACTTTTTCCAGCTGTACATCCTGCGGAAGTTGATGCAAGGTGACGAACGCAATCCAAAGGCACCCCTGGGCAACAATTTCAGGCCTCCACTTCCCTTAAATCGACGAGCCCTCAGGAGCAACATAAATTTCATTCGTCAAGACGTAAGTCATCATCGATTAATCGATATGTATCGTCATCTCTGTTTACAAGAGATACGATGCTCGCTATCTCTTTTTTTATCTTTTACGGGCTCCGAAATATCCAATACAAAACTTTTCTGGTGAGGATTATTGAAGCTTTCTTTAAAGTGTGTGTTTCGAGTACTTATGGAAATTTTAGTCTTTAATTCTTTTTTCTCTGACATAAGGTACAATGACATAAAATAATGTGTTCCGTGATCTTCGAAGTTTTCACAATAATATAAGAGAAACAAAAGGGAATCAAATCTTGAATGCTATATTGAACCTTTTATCCAGTTACGTAAATTGTTTGAAGTGTAACTACCCCCACCGAGGGTTGGGGGCATTAAAAAATTATGCCATAGCTTCTGATCTTCAGTATTAATTTCAAAGTAATAAAGATTTTTTAAAACTATTTAATTAAGGAAAAATTTTTATGTATTTTTGAAGATTTTATGTCACACTTTTTAGAACGATCTTTTACTTAGGTCGGAATTCAGGTGAAACGCTGCATCTGCAAAAGTGCGTTGCACACGCAAATTGTCGGGTTTTCGGATTCTTGTGAAACGTTGTTTGAGCCAGCTCGGCGCTTTTGCGCAAACGCACGCAAAAATTTGCGCGTGCAACATACTTTTGCAGATGCAGCGCTTCACCTGAATTTCACCATTAGAAGTTCTTTTTAAAGGTTTACTTATTTATAACATACCCAATAACTGCTAGTTCAGTCATTATAAAAGATTTACATTTAGCGGACTCCTTAAAGAGCTATGATGAGTAAAATAATATTTTTCAAATTCTATTCAAACACCGAGTCTCAAAAATAGTGATTACTTATATTTTAAAAGAAGCACCACTGATAGTTGTATGAAACAACGAGCATCAATATTAATATTATGTACTTAAGTTAGTCAATAGAATGAATTTTAAAGAAAAAAAGCAAAGAATCGTTTCTGTATTTTTTTTAGCATAAAAACAAACTTATACGTTTTCTTGCAAATGTTTTCTTTCCTGATTTTTTGTAATGTGTTTAAAAAAACTTGAAATTCAGTACTTGCTATAAAGAGTAATTTATTCTATACTAAATCACGCTTTTAGCAGCAGTCCTTTTTCAGTCTTAGTTGGTCCCTTTCCATATTCAGGTGCACAATTTCTGGCATCAAATAACTGTATTATACTTCAACATTGATTTATTTTGAAATATAAAATTAGTTTATTATTAGTTTAATGCCTACCAAAGTTGCAATCTTCAATGTATATACGATTGCCGCTAATCAAATATCTATACGCTAGTATTTTAAGACCCGTCTGCAAATAAAAATGTAAATTTATTTAGTTTACTGTATTTTAAAACTTTTTAAACTATATAGAAGTACAGTTATTTATTAATTTTTCAGATAAGTGATCTTTGAAAACTTTTTTTTTAAGAATAGGTATGCCGGTTTATAAAATCAGCCGCTTTTTAAAATCAAATGTTGACAAATGTGATGTTAATAAACGGCTGGCACTGTACTTACATATTTTAAAGGCGAAAAAAAGTCATATTACACTATTTCGTTTGCGTCTTTTTGTACACTGCAACGCAACATTGTACTAAGAAATTAGAAGCACGTCATCTTTCTGCAATGATGCAATGATTACTTTAAAGATAAGAAAAAATATTAGAATTTGCTAGGGTGTGTATATGTCTGTGTGTGACTTAAATTCAAACTAGATTATATGTACATGAAATACACCATCAGCTCGGCCATGTTATCCAGATACTGCAATTTTATCCTTATTAGGAATCATCAGTCTGATTCCTGACGAGAATAAGACTGCAGTATCTGGTGATTTATTTCATGCAGTTCTGCTTTTTCCCTGGTTTAGGGGCGATAATTTACTAAGATTATATGTAGCTTTCATGCAGTATGTTTTTTTTTCAATGTGTTAGTTAATGCTCTCTGTATATGACGAAACCTTAGAACTTAAAGTCAAATTTTGCTTGAAATCAAGTGTTTTTAAGCTATTTTATGAACTCAAAAATATTTAAAGTAAAAAAAAAAAAAACTTAAGAAAAGATATCAATCAAAGAAATCCTTTTATCGTCGGCTAAGAGGTAAAATTGCTCAAAATCAACTAGCAGAAATTTCATCGAAAAATACAGTAGATTATTACGAATCGCGAAACTCAACAAAATTATTAAAGATTTTTCAAAGATCATTTTTCATTCTCCTCAGAGCAGTTTTAAAAGCGCAAAGGAAACGAAACAAAATTAACGATCCAATAAGAATCTTCGACAGTTTATAACAAAGTTGAACACTTTGCTTGAAATTCAGTCACTTAAAGGTGGCAAGTTTAAAAAGTTCCATTCCTTCTGCGTCCCCGTTCCGATAATGAACACAACAGTGATTTTAATTATAAACTGTCTTGAAAAACACTTCTTATCGTTAGTTATTAATTTAGTCACGTAATCAGCTGTGCTAAGTGGATGTTTTCAACCCTCCTTGTATTTGCAATGGATTATAAATGAATTTTTGTTTCAAAAGTAGCATCTCTTTCAGAAACAGGCCCAAATATAGTCGAGCAAATTAGGAATATTTTTTCTGCAGTTTCCCCCAAACCGTTCTGTTTCTCACGCAATTACTTGGCACGATTTCTAAGCTTATTGAGGGATTAGAGCTTCTTGTCTTCAAAATATTTGCAAATATTTGAAGTATTTTGTACTTTTATTGAGTATGGAAAATGAATATTTTTTTGTCACTGTTTGCCTGGTAATTAATCGTTCCTAAACTATTTACTCAAAAGCAGAAAAAAGATCTTTAATACATAAAAAGTGCATTTGCGAAGATTTTACCAACTTTCATGGACTGAATCAATAATTTATTTTCCAACAAATTTTATTACTAATTTGTAGCAATGTGTATTGCTTGACTAATTATTTCATCATTTTAATCGAGTTTTCAAAATTGTAAAAAAAAAATGTTCACATAATACTAAACATTTCTAACAAAGTTTCGCTCTCTCTCTCATGCAGTTTTTATCGAATGGTAGTACAATAGAAATTTAAGCCAAAATCTGAATAACTGAAAAAGTGGAATGAAATGAATATATAACCCATCAAATCTCTTCTAAACATTAATTTTTCTAATCGATAGATTTTTTTTCCATCGGCCATTGGCCGATGGAAGAGGAAAATAATTGGCCATGGGCCAAGTTTGAAAAATCAGCCAACAATTGGCATCGGCCCATCGACCAAAAATTGCCATCGGTCGAGCCTTAAAAATTAGCTGTTTTATACTGTAAAAACAACAGTGTAATACTGACAGCAGAGGTTCCAGTTTAAAACTGTAAAATGCACAGTAATAAACCGTAAACTAGCAATTTCACAGTTTATTACTGTAAACTAGCAATTTTACGGTTTACAACTGGAAAATTAGTAGTTTTACATTTTATTACTGTAAAATTGCTGTAAAATGAGTTGTATTATACTGTACAACAACATCCATTTTTTACAGTGTACGAGTGATTCAATTATGTTAAAAGATGAACTTAGCTTAGTAATACCATCAAATAAAAAATATAATTTTTTTAAAAATATTTTAAGAATAAATTTTGAATTTTTAGGTTAAAATAAGCAAAAAGGAAAATTTTAATTCATTAAAGTATTTTGTGTGAGTATTTTGGCAAATTTATGAGCTACATGCCACAGCATGGATTAAATTATATATATATATATATACTTTTCCCGCCTATTTTTCTCCCTTATCCCGCCTTACTAATACCATCAAATAAAAAATATAATTTTTTTTTAAATATTTTAAGAATAAATTTTGAATTTTTAGGTTAAAATAAGCAAAAAGGAAAATTTTAATTCATTAAAGTATTTTGTGTGAGTATTTTGGCAAATTTATGAGCTACATGCCACAGAATGGATTAAATTATATATATATATATATATATATATATATATATATACTTTTCCCGCCTATTTTTTCTAATTTTCCCGATTATAGAACAACTTAAGGCTTTTTCTGCATTGATTTTGAGTGTGATTTTATTTCTTTTAAATAATTATTTCTTTAATATATCATTGCTTTAAAATTGCCTTATGCACATTCGTTAATAACTTCATTTTTCCGTAATGTTCTCAATTTTTGCAGGGAAAAGATTGCCCGAACATGCACCGGAATATGAGATACCAAGGTATGTATGACGCTTCCAAAGTGAAAATAACGAATAAAAACTGAATTAAAATTGCTAATTATAATGGATCAATATTGAGATTTTTTTTCGAAAAATTTTAAGCAAATTCAATCTATATGCTAATCATTCAATTGTCTCTCAACTGTTTAAGCAGAGTTTTTAGAGATATGAATTACCTAATTACATGGCTTTTCTTTCAAATGAATTGTTCTTTGAAAAACTGTTACGATAAAACCATTAAAGCCTGGTTTCAAATGTATTTTGAATATCAGGCTTATGGAAGGTTATTTTTATATTTTTGATTTCACACATATGAATTTTTCTTGAATGTTTTGATTAATGATGAGCTTTGAGATTTAAGATATTTTATTTTCAAAATTGCATTCATTCGATAGTTTCAAAGTTGATGTGTAGCATTTTCATTTTTAATTTGAAGAGCATTAGCTTTTCTTTTTTTTTTTTTTTTTTGGCTTTGCTTTTTTGAGTTTTTTGGAAGTGAAAACTTTTCTTCATAAAGAAGCTTTTCAATCAATGTTCCTGTAGTTTTTTCATCTTTAAACAAACATTTTAATTATTTAAAGCGGTGTAAGTTATTTCTAATCGTTTCCCAACGAAAAAATCGCAAAGAAAAAATGATATTAATGATTTGAACAGAGCAGGCGTAAGAAATAAAAAAGGAACTTGTAGTGAAAATATTAATGATGGATCTGTGTAGCACAAAAGCAGTACGTACGAGTTATAGTTTGCACGACAGGGCACGGGAGTTGAGCTCCTGCACCTTCTTAGACGGAATTCAGGTTTTTTTACGTACAAAAATAGGTATTGAGGACTACACTGCCGTGCTAAGCAGAAAAGTCGTATCTGCACTTTTTGAAAAAAATGAGTTATTGTCACCAGGTGATTCTTCGTCACGCATTTTACCTAAATACAATGTTTAATGGTTTTTTGAGAACGGGAAATATTTTTCAAAAAATTCTGAAAAAGTATATCCTGAATCAAATACATGGAGGCGCAAATCTTTAAACAGCAATATCTCAGTTTGAGACCGCTTAGCACGGCAATATAGGGCTCCTCTACATTTCTAATGTTGGAAATTTATCCATGAGTGGAGTAGCACTCTAGACAAAATGTAGAAGCGGTTTTTTTATTATTATTATTATTATTATCTTTACGAACTATAAATTACTAAAAATTAGTTTGGATAAAATGAATGCAAACAATCAAGTACAAAAGGAAAGGTAACTAATTTTGATAGGCGGTTATGCTTGTTCTGTCTTGGCTCTAGATTAAGGGCGGTAAACTACTGCTTAATATCCAAGTTGTGCCTTCAATTTTCTACTCGAACCGCACCATCACTTGGGTCTATGACTAGTGGGCCAACTTTACTACCAGTATATTTTGTGCTCTTAGCTTTTCGATAAAAGGATTTCTTCCTTTAACTCAGTTACTGGTTAATCCAGACTGATGAGTCCCAATGAGGACAAAACTCCAGTCTCTAGATAGCATTACCAATCGAGCGATGTATTGTAACTAATATAAGTAATCAATTGCAGTTTTTATTTATTTATTTTTTTTTTTTTTTTGCTCTTTTTAAACCCTTGACTATTTTTAACAGTTTACGTTCTGTTTTTGCAAAAGTTACGAAGATATCAATTAAAGTTAGTTTTAGTCATCATACTAAATCTTACTTCACTCTCCAAAATACTAATGCAATAAAAAGCAGCATAAATTATTTTTGGGGTAAAATGTTTTAAGGAATTAACATTTTTAACATTGACCCATCATCGAAGTTTTTCTCTTAGTGCAGAGTAATTGAAACCTGCAATTAACGCAAATAAATAAACTTTTTAAGGTAATTTGAAACTTCAATCAGTTAGATCTTGGTATAAAATCACTCTCTTCTGTATATTCAACTGTAATGTATTTTCGACTAAAAAAAATACAAATTTAAAAAATCGGTGTAAATTAATTTGGGACGTTAAGGGCCCTGCTCTACATTGACGTAAAGCAGAAAAATAAAACAGAAACGTAAAATGGATTAAATGGTATTCCTATGGAAAGTACCCGGATTTTCGGTTTCTGCCTTCGGTTTCGGTCGCGTTTTCTGCTGATGTGGAGCAGGGCCCTTAGGGTTAAGGTAGAGCTGTGCGTTATTCTGGACATGATCCATAAGTAATTTCGTCTTTAATAGCACCATTTGTATATTCACATTAAGCTACCTCATTAAAATTTGACATGGAGAAATTATGTGAGAACCAAATTATGTAAGTTTGAAGTTCATTCCAGAATAACTCTGGAAAAATAATTTAACTACTTATACCTTACTATACTCTTTTTATTTCCATACAGCTAATACATGGGCTCCTCCGACTCCTTGATCAGCTCTAGTATCTTCACAATATCATTTATTCTGCTACAAAACTGAAGCTTGTGACGCGGTGCTTTTAAAAGGAAGAACTCACGCCTCAGTTGTAAAATTTCTGCCTGTCTCTGCACTCGGCTGATAATGCAGGACTGTCAAGGAATTAATGCATATGAATTTCTATGGGTGTTATTGAAGATTCGTGAAGAAATTTTTATACGATGTCTTGTGGTCATTGCTGAAAATTTATTACCTTTCATAATCAATCGGAAACATTTGGTGTCTTTTTCTAAATCAAAGTGTTTTGTTTGTGTTTATTTTCCAAGTGTGACGTTTCGACTCTTCACTTGAAGCCAATGTGTGGTTTTAGGCTTCCATATGCTGCTTGTTTTTGCAGTATAGCACATGAACTAAAACCTTCATCTCAAAATGATGAAAATGTGTGGCTGTAGGGTTAATATGTTCATAGTTGATGATCAGTGAAAATCAAATCATGTTTGAAAATACTAAATTTAAAATTATTGGGTTTATACATGTCTGTGTCGTATGATTTTAAGTGTGTTCTTAAATTTCTACCCGATTTCCGCATGTGCCTTAGTATCAATTCATAATAGGCAAGAGGAAGCTGCAGTTCACAAAACTTTTTTTATAATTTAATGAAATCATAATATATTCATTAACCCTTCAGTTCCAATTGCTAATAGCTCATTGCATTTAGACTAACAAATTTAAAAAGTAAAAGCAATCTAACAGTATTTAGTAGTGTTGTTTTAAGGCACTGACGTTACAAGATGGTGCATGCGGAGTTATCACGAGGAATTTAAGAATTTAGATACTATTTCAGCATGTGCAACTGCTTTATTTTTTCTAAATGATGTTATTTACGCATAAAGTTTGACTGCCAATTAATTGAAATATGTATAGAATTTTAAAATTCTACAAAGTTGCTAAATAGCTCTGAAGCAATACATTTTTCTTCACTCACAAACGTCATTACGTTGAAATACCGACCATGGCGCCAGAAAAACTTATTTTACATATTTCAACATTGTTTAACAGTTGTCAAACTGGCATATTTGCTTTAGTTTCATAAACAATGCTGAATACCCCTTATCATCAGAGAAAAACGCTAAAGTGAAAAATACACCAGAGTAATTTGAGTTCAAACATATCTTGAAACTATTGGTATTATTTTCGTAAATGGTGCAACAACATTTATGCTATTTACCTAAGCAAAATCATTGTATAAGTCTGCGGCATTTTTTAGAACATTGCGAAAACTTGCAGTTTTGTTTGACTTGTCATACAAGAATGATAAATACATTTGTATTGTCTCTGATTCAAAATGTCTAGACAATTTATTGAGGAAGAAACGACAAAACGGTTGCCTGATGGACAAAAACATTACATTGTGTGGAAAGTTTTCTAAAACTTGTGTCTTATTCATTTCCATTGCTTGAGTGAAAAGGTACACCATATACGCTCAAACAAACCAACGAATACCAAATTGGAAAAATCAATAGTTATAAAGTTTCAACAGTCGTATTAGTTATTTTGTATTACTGACTACTTGTTTTATGTTAGCAAACTAATTGTTTTACTACATAAAAATTCCGAACTTTAAAAGTTTCGAAAAACTTTAGTATATTTAATAAGCCAATTGTAGAAAAGCAATTCATATATTTTAATAATAATAGACTTATTTAAACTAAAAATCCGAAAATGTATTGGAACATAAGTATGCGAGCGGTTCATTGCTAGGGGGTTAATAGAATATAAGTTTTTAATTTTCAAGAACTGACAAAAAGTTTTACTGCTAATAGTATAATGATAAAAGGAATCGAATACGTAAGTCATTTTATCATAAAACGAAAGGTGCGAAATGAAATAGTCTGTATAAATTCTAAATTGGGATATAATTATTGCACAATGCTTGATTTAGTATAATACCCCTACTGCTCACTTTTACATGAACAAGAGATTTTTTTACTGTAGAACATAACTGTGGAGTGTGTTTTAAAAAATCCGTATAAATATTAGATGAAAAATTTTAAATCTTACAACTCAACCTAGGAATAAAAATATTTTGATTTCATCTAAAGATAGGGCATTGCATTTAAAGAAAATTCATTTTTTAAAACATTTTTAAAAGTAACTTATTACATTGTTATTGATTTCCACTTTACATCATCTTTATTTTGCATCTATATTTTTTTATTTCGCATCGCTTAACAGGTTTTTGAACAACATCCGAAAGTTTGTTTTGAAAAAGCTTCAAATATAATGCATTTCTAACGAAAAATTAAATTTTAAGTTGTGAGTTTACTTTTACATCAGAATAAGATATTAGTGCATTAATACAAGGTAAACTGGTTAGCGGCTCACAGTAAAATAGAATCGTTATGAATGAAAAAAACAAAAAAACGTAGTTGTGAAACGTAAAGCACCATATGCAAAATTTAGATATTTCATAGTAGAAGACATATTCATAAATGTAAACTAAAACTTTTCTTATGGTAAATCAAAAATACATCATTTTTATATATAATGAAAGTTTAGTAAAATATGTTTACCTTATACGAGTAGTCAATGCTGTGATTCGAGAAATTTGAAGGAAAAAAAGAGATTACACTTGAGTACACATAGTGTTGAACATAAAAAGTAGCAAAAAAAGTTTAATATAATTTGCAAAAATAATTTTACACATATTTATCTTGACAATGCTCAGAAACGCATAATCTTTTAAGCATTTCAACTTTTTTTTTGTTTAAACCTTACTTGTTTGAACTATTGAAATGAGAAACATTAAAGTAACTGAACTGAAATAAAACAAATAGAGTCAAGTGCGTAGGAGTGGCGCGAAGTTATTAAGAGTTAATGAATGTACGAAACTCAATTAAGAGCACACAAATGACCTTTAAGTTTATTTATAACTACTTTCTACTCTTATTTTTCAACTATACTAGTTCGCAAAGAAATAAGATGAGTTTTTACATGGTACCGCCATCTATGTACAAAAAATTGAATCTCTAATGTTGGAAAGTATGCTTAATAATTTTGTTTAATATTATTAATTTTGCTTAATGTTATTAATTATACGCTTAATAATTTTGAGAATAATTTCCAATAAATGAAACACTGCTAAGCAACTGCATTTGAATTGATAATTTGATTTCACAAGAAACATGACTTAATCATTTTTTCTGCGAAATTATTAGTTAAAAAACATAGATCTTCATGAAAATTAAAATTGACTCAACCAATTTATCATTCTTCGCGTAAAATGTTCGTTCTGATTTCGATTTAATGTTCTTACACACTAACATAAAAATAAAAAGCTTATAATATCGATAAATGTTTTTGAACTATTAATCTCCTTCAGTGATAGAAGATCTTAACTAATTTTTAATCAGTGTCACTCAAATTAATTAAAGTTTAAAGTATATATGAACGATCAGGTATAAAGTATGTGTACGATATACATTTACAGTTAATACATCAAATTTAAAAACAATTGCAACAAAACATGTGTTGCGAACATCAATCTGTTATACTGTTAAACATTTTTACTGAATGTAAAACTTATTGTTTTTAAGTATATTTTAAATTATACAAAGTTGCTGTACATTCAAAGTTTTGTACTTTTTAGGAAAATTTCCTATAGAGCATGGACTGAATTAACCCTACACTAAAAACTAGATCTTATATTAAGATAATAGAAGCATAAATGAGGTACTCTTTTCTAGCGATAAAAAAGTCAACAGTATTAAGGTCAAAAACATATTTATGATTTAACATTGTCTCCTTTGTACTAAAATCATATCAAATGTGCATATCTCAGACAATAAAAGAGCAGTGTAGATGTATAGACATAATTAATCATAAAAAGAAGCTATACTCTTGTTAAATGAAATGCACATATATCATGACGACACTGTACTCAAGTTTTTTATTGATATCTTATATATGTGATTAAATGATTATGAAAGGGTGATTTATGAGTGATTGCTGTGTGATTCAACGAAAGCGTGTGGTAGCTATGAAAACCTTTGATGTTAAAAAGTGTCAAATGTCAGTGTACAGCTATGGACTCTAAATTTATTGAAAACAAGTTGTCGTAAAATAAAGGTACTTTCATAAGTTTTTCTTGTTTCTTTTCATGTATCACACTAGATCAATTTTCACTTTTTAGACATGTTACGGTTTCATTTAATTTTTTGCTAGTTTTCTCCAGCAATAAGAGCATCACAAAGCAGCACTTATTGCTATAGTCTTGGATGATCATATAGTCTAGCTCTGATAGGTTAACTAAAATTGGGGCGAGGGGTGTCAGTTTGCGTTGCAATAGCGACTACACTAGTCTAGAAAACGAAAACATTTTCTTAGTTACATAGTGAAAATTACCTGATTTTATTAAGTGAAATATGATCATTCAATCCCTCAAATCATATATCATATTCATTTCAATGAATATGATACATTCATCACCCAAATTTTTTTGTGATAGGGTAAGTGCTCCAGTAGTCGGCCAGTTTCCAGTAGTCGGCCACAATGACTTAAAACTCCTCATAAATAGAACAGTTTTAATTGAAAATCAGATATGATGCATTCACACATTCATGTACCTATCCTCAATCATCAACCAGTGGCAGTTAAGTTTTGGGTACGTTTTTTGAATTAGTAATGAGTCATTTCATTTTGAATGGTGTGCCCGTCATCCAAGATTGCGATTCTGCTTATTTTTCAGCTAAGATGTTTCTGTGGCCGACTACTGGAGCATTTACTAGTGTTGACAACAGCTTGAATTTTAACATAATTTTCCTCTTTTAATTTCTGAAATAAGTAGGTGATTCACTATCAGGAAGGTTCATTCTAAAGTTTTACCTTGTTTTTGTTGCTGTATTGATAGCTGAAAGTTCTAGGTTAGCCAAGATCAACAAAAGATCTCTTAAATAGCCGACTACTGGAGCACTCACCCTATTCAACTGAAGTTTGAAAGAAGTGTACATCCTTTCATGATCAATAATTCCATATTTGGCCCGCAATAATCGGCAAGCATTTGTTCAAGTGGACAATGAGAGGCCCAAAAAAGATATACTTTTCTTGAGCATTACACTAATAATACGAGGGAATTCTGGTTTTTAGTATTGAAATTCAGCAACAGTGGTAAAAATCCCTAATTTAACATGTAGAAGACTATTAGAATATTGGATCATTTTTTTTTTAATTCTTCCTTCACTAGAAAAATCCAAAATGGTTCTTAAAAATATGGGCTTCTAGTGTACATAACTTCTGCCATAACATGGCAAGAAAACATCGGGAATGTTTCCCGCTAAAAGTCAGAAACCTTCCCAATAAATGCCAGACACGTTAATACAATAAATCAGAAATTCCAGCCCCCCCCCCCCAAAAAAAAAAATAACCCTCTTAGATAGGTTTATTATAACAGTTTCGCCCAAGTAGGTAACTCTGCGCACAGCACGTTTCCAGTTTTTGATCTTCAAAATTTATTTTAAAGAACGAAATTGCTTGATAAAATTTGGATATCTATTGTTTTCTATGTTTAAAAAATTTTTAATATGTAAAGTATTGCAGGTCTTCTAACTTAGTGCACAGAATTCGCCAACTTGCCCCTACACCATTTTACAATTCCAACACCTAACATCTTACGAACATAATACAAATATTAAAATGATTAATTGCTCATGTTTTCTAATTGCGTTTGACCCATCCACGTGTGGGGAAGGTAATACTTCAAATCTCATCCTTTTCAAAAGATCCTTCTAACGTGAAATGCGGAGCCAGCGTGGGTGGCATAAATGCCTCTCTAAGAAGTCTCCAAAACCTCCACAGCGGAAATCAGCTATAATGAGCGCTTACTAAAATACATATATTATGATGCAAGGGAGATTCAGTTAACTGTTTCTGATCTTTAGAGAAGAGTAGAGTAAAACGTTTATTAAGTTATTTTTTTTTTTTTATTTATTTTTTTTCAAAATGGGACATTTAACAATGTAAAATCCGCAAGTGATTTAAAAACAGAAGAAATAAAAACTGGACGTGGCTAAATTCGACTGATGAATAAATACACCTATGAAGCCTTCTAAAAATCTGAACAGGACTATTTCTAACTATTATTAAGTCAGGAGCCCATCTCTTACTTTTGTTTTCTATTTTCCTTTATACTCTTCAAGCCTCTTTCAATGCCTTCGACTGGTATATTTTTCGTTGAGTTCTATAAAACATTTCCAAACGTTTTAAGATATGTGTTAATATGATAAACTATATACACTACTCAAAGTTTGGTAGATTACTACCATATTTGTTAAGAGCTAAAATTTAAATATTGATATAGTTGAGTGATTTTATTTTATATAACCTATATCACTAAAATTTTAAGATACAATCAAAAATAACAAACAAACATAACTAAGTTTGAATCGAGATTAACAAATTATGATAATATTTTTAGGATGATCTTAAAATGCATTTTAAATGAGAAAAATGGGGTGGCACAAAGTTGACGCGTACTAATACACACATTAGTGCGCAACTCACACACACAAAAAAACTTGTGGCGCAGTATAGCCCCTAATGTCTACTGCACCATTAAATCCAATTAAACCAACCAGCAAACCCCCCCCCCCCAAAAAAAAAAAAAACACTTCGTACTTTAGCTACCTGAATCCTTTTTTTTGCAGTCACTTAATTATATTTTTGAAACGTGCAATTATACTAATTGAAAATTTTATTCCATTATCACTAATAATACAGGCAGTGTGCTTAAAAATCACCAAAATTGGCACAAAATTGGTGCACTTGACATTAGTAGGTTTGCATAAAAGTTTCAATAGAACATTGGGAACGTGTGTTGTGTAGCAGTTCTAACTGTTAATTAAGGGCACATACGACGGTAAATCTCAAAAGTTTTCGATGTTTTGAAATATATAAATATACTAGCTGACCCGGCCACGCGTTCTGTGGCTAAGGTATGGGTTAAACTATAATGTTTCATTGGAAACGAAAAACTTGATTAACGTAATAGAGATCAATTTTATAGAAAAATGAATTTGAGGTCAAAATATGAAAACAATCGAACAAAAATTTCCTAAGTTTGCTAGAAACAAAAAAATCAATAAAAAATGTAGCATTTTAGTACTTAGAAATATTAGATTCAAGCTTGTAACAATTGAGTTAATTAAAAATTTGCTAATTGCTATTGTAACATTTTATTTTTTAATAATGTAGGTAGGGTAGATAAATAACCAATATGATTTGTTATTTTTTGAATTATAAGCATTTGTAATTTCAGTTTAACTCAACACTAATCGGTGCACAATATTCTTTGTTAATCTGTCTCTTGTTCACAAAATTAGATTGGACGGTTTTCCCACACGGGAGCAAGCGACCTATAGTTGCCCATGGGAAAAACATGGATTTTCTAAATCTAAACATCAAATTGACATTGTTTGTCCTTGGGACTTATTAATGGACATGGCGAAAGCTAAACGAATGGGAAACTGTAGCCTTTTGAAGGGTATTGAAGTTTCTGACGGTTTCATTGGGATACGTGGCAACAAAACTACTTCATCTTTAAACTTGCCAGTCAAAATGATTGCCTCAATAATGTTACCGGTGTTTTTTTGATAACTAAACGCGTACCATTGCTCTCTCTCGGTGGATTTAAATTACGTAGAAGAACTATGGGTAAACCAATTCTTACCCGCAGATTATGTGGTGGCATTCCGGGTATGTTTAAAGAATTTTAGCAAAGAATACAGAAAAGCTGCTAACTATATAGATAATTTGCAATAAAAAATATATTGCGGTCCTGAAATAAGATAAAAACTATCCTATCATTTAAGTTGGACCAAACTGAAAGTGCGTGCAAAATTTGGTTAAAAGCGGTTCAGTAGTTGAGGAGTCCATTGGACACAAACACAGAGACACGTAATTTTTATATATTATATAAGAAAGATTATTACTTGTTTACTGCGCTCCAGAAGCTGCCAGAACGTGTGCTTTATGTCGCTCAGCCATGGAGGTGTCAAAAAAGGCTTAGTAAAAAGGCTTAGCCAAGAACACTGAAAAGTAGGTAGCTAAATACATAATTTGCAATAAAAAATATATTGCGGTCCTAAATTGAGATAAAAACTATCCTATCATTTAAGTTGGACCAAACTGAAACTGCGTGTAAAATTTGGTTAAAATCGGTTCAGTAGCTGAGGAGTCCATTGGCCACAAACACAGGGACACGTAATTTTCATATATTAAGATTGTTCTACATTCATTCCTAGATAACCTATAACAAACCGTATTGAAAAAATCCTATGATTCGAAAAGTTAGGGGTGAAAACGTTTCAGCACTTTTGTGTAATTTACCTTAAAAAATAACTGTAAAAGCCGTTTATCTTAAGATGGTTTTTTTTTTTATGTGCACGATATTTCAAGAATTTATCAATACTTGTACAAGAAATTTTTACTTAAACATGTACAAAGCTCTGTATTACAAAGTAAATCACAATTCGCATACAGTTTCTTACTTAAAAAATTGTGTTGGTGATAAAAATAGTGAAATTTTAACCATTTACCATTAAACTTCAACTCCGTACATAAAATCGAAACCAATCTTAAATTTACGGAAAAAAATGTTTTTTTTTTTTTTTTTTTTTTTTTTTTTTTTTTTAGCTGACAGTTCGGATTATTTCGATAACAAAAAATTTAATTCTGACAAATATTTTTCAATTTACCATAAGCGTAATGTGATTAACTCATTTTTTTTAATAAATATTACAATATTTGGGTTTAAAAAATATAAGCAAAAAAAAAAAAAGAAAAGCGAGTTTTCCAGAAAAAAAATGAGTATCTCAAATGCATTCTTTCATATTTATATTGTATCAAATTGAACAATGTTCAACCATTTCTGCCAGGCGTAAGAGTCCTATGTCACCTTTTAAATTTACTTGGAGCTTATCTATATTTACCGTTACATTTTTATTTCTTTATAAACACTACTAATAATGTAAAGAAGATTAAAATATAATACAAATGCAAGTTCTATTGAAAATGCTACTCAATAAGTTCTACAGTACTCTTTAAACAAATAATGCATAACATAATTTTTAAGAAGAGAACTAAAAAAATCACATGAAAAGCTTTCTTTCTTTTTTTTTTTTTTTTTAAATAAATATTTGAGCTAATACAAGGTAATTAGACAATTGACTGAGTAAACATAAGAAAACGTGCAAAGAAAATTACGTAACCTTTTGAGCTGTAAAACTTAATTACCATGTATAAATTAGTGCATTTCAAAAAAAAAAAAAAAACAAACCTTATGAATTCTTTGAAAAGAAGCGATGTTTGTTTCTAGCTAAAAAGATATACGCGTATGCTGAACTTTTTTTTTCAAGTTTCGCATTTCTTCTAGACAAAAAGAAAGCAGCAAAATATTGCTTCTCCTGATTTTAGACAAATCCCCTTTTTGGCAAGGTTGTGCAATTGTCTTTCTTTGAGAAAAACCGAGGAAGGCATATAATTGAACAAACACAACAGCTGTGGGAAATCGGTTTCTTTCAAATAAAATAACATAAAAAACCTTTCACTGCATTGCTGGAGCTATTGCATGGATTAAATCAAGCATACTTTTGCTTTTTTGAAAAAATAAAAATAATATATGTATGAATGACAAAACCAGAGATATCTACTATTTATATACCATATTTTTCATTTTTAATCAATATTTTTTTCGGTTTCACAAATGCATCAAATAATCTGAACACATTCTTATCTGAACATATTTATGGATCCAAAAAATATTTTCTTATCAAAATTATTAACAATTAGTTTTACAAAATATTCTCAATATATTCTCGATATATATTACAGTATATTCTTGCTTTAGTCATGTTTATAATGTCAAAGTTAAATTTGTGTTCTTGTGTTTGCCACTGAACAATCGCTTATACATATATATATATATATATATATATATATATATATATATATATATATATATATATTAAGCTTTGTGCAAAATAAGTTAGATTGGTTTTCAAGTTCATAAAATTTATACTAAAATGCTTAACACAAGCTTTTCCAAGTCTTACGACGGTCCATAGTAGTTTTTCAGATAAGAAGTTTTCTTTTGAAAATGTTTTCAATTTTTTGTCAACTGATTACTATTATTAGAGAGATTATTTTAATTATTTTTACATTGCCCCAGATTACTGCATTTACATCAGTCTTTTGGTATTAAACACAAAGTACTGTACATTAGTGTGTCTGCGCATTCCGTTGCTTCGTAAAAAGTTCGATTCTGAAGTATTTAGGTATATGTTTGCTGTACTTAAAGCAAATTTTTATCCATTTTAAGTCCATATATTATTCTCAACAAATATCCAGAATTTCCTAGTCATTTAAAACGTTTCTATCAGCCAATAAATAGCGTAAAAAAGAAATGATGATACA
The DNA here is from genome assembly GCA_038373865.1 of Uloborus plumipes. Taxonomy (NCBI): domain Eukaryota; kingdom Metazoa; phylum Arthropoda; class Arachnida; order Araneae; family Uloboridae; genus Uloborus; species Uloborus plumipes. The sequence continues at coordinate 19,062 of JAXGGA010011868.1, read as the reverse complement.
TTGATTCTAATCTGAATATTCGTCTTGGATCAATTTTTACATAAACTATAAAAAACCAACCGTTTCATGTGCAAACAATAGTAGAAACATACTTTTAAAAACGATCTAAGCTATCTTGGCGATAATGGCACATTATGTATTCATCTCATCTTTATCTAGTAAGCATCAACGAAATATAGAAGTACATTACTTAAGGACACAATGTATGAATATAGCACTTGCATTAGCTTGAGTGAGTATGTTTAAAACGACAGTACAACCTCCTGGGAAATTGCTTCGCTGGAAAATTGGTCAGTGGGGTTGAATCTCGCTAAATATGTCCAACAGCGGAAAAGGAAACACAGCCGAAAGATCTTGATACATGTGTCGCGTTCATTTGAATTTAAATGTTTCAAAATATCTTGCTGATATCCCTGCAAATGATTTCGCGAATAAATTAGATATTTAGTATTTTCTCTTATTGGTAATTGAACTGTCATATGTATAAAAAAATGATTGCAAAAATGTATCTAAAACTGAGCCTCCTGCCTCAAAATTTAATAAGTTCAGACTCTTAAATTCAACTAAAATAACTTAAACAATTTCATCTATCTAACCAACTTTGCTATTCTTGATGGTGACCCAATGAAAAATAATGTTAATTCTTTTCTGCGAAACTTTTTAAAAACTTCCGGGTACTTTGCGTCAAGTATAATTTGCGAAATGCACTCGAATAAAAACGAATGGATGCCTACACCATTCCTGTTTCATAACGTTTCTCATTTGTCTATACGTGTAATTACCCAACAGAAATTATTGAAATCGTAAGTATCGAACTTTCTCATGAGGTAGAAATGCATCCAATTATTTATTAGATGAGAGGAAAATAATTGCACTGTCCGGGAAGCAAGATAATTATTGATCCCTTTTATGCTTTTATGTATCCCCAATAATATTTCGCATTTCCGATCCAAAAGCGATTTAAGTGGATTGGATTTCAGTTACGCGCTTCGCATTTTGAGCAATAGATGGGCCACAGATCTGCAATAATTCTTTAAACCCGATATTAACACAAATGGCGAGTGGACTATTTAAGTTCTTTTAAATCGGTAGTTAGTTCAGAGCTCCTGGTGCATTTGCTATGCTCTTGTTATGCATTTGATGCACTCTCGTGTTTATACTAAGAGTAAGCGGCCGAAAATAGCAACCAGTAGGTCCGTTGATCAATGGCTGTTGAATTATTCAATTTCATCGCATACAAATGGAAAATTATGGATTTATATAAAGCATTAATTAGAACAGAGAAGAAGTATTTTAATTAATTTTGCTTAAAACCCCTTTTTTACTATGTTTTATTTTAAAACTTAGAAAGGAGAACAACTTGCTATGCTTATTAAATTTTAATAACCAACATCATAAATTTTCAGATAACTCTCATTTTTCAATACAAAAAAATTGGAAATTTGATTTGAAAACTGCAATGAATAAAGAAAAACCAATGTCATGATAAAGCTTGTTTTGAAGTATTTTTTTATTTTTGACCGTAAATGTGTACCTTCAAAAACAGAAGGTATCATGCTGCGTTCTGGTAGCAGTCTTGCATTATCAGTTTTTTACGCCTTATTTTACAAAATAATTATGCAACTAAAAATATGCATCTAAAAATTACTGTCTAAATGTTACACTTCAATGCTTATTTAAGTTCGTTGAACTATTTCATCTTATATTCTAATATGCAACGTTTTTAATTACATTACATTATTAAATATTAATTGTGTGTTACCATAACTGACGATTTTTCCGGTTTTTTAGCATGTGGGCTACTCAATTTCAATAAAAGCATCAACTGTTTCCCGTTGCATGAATTTTATTAAAATCGTGGAGGGACTATTTTTTTGGAAATGCAATTAAATTTTGAAGATTTCCAAAATCAATATTTTTATGACGTTTTTTTTTTTTTGGTTCAGTGGATGACGTAAATTATATACTTATGAGATACGTTAGTGGACATTCAGTATTATTTAAGCACTTTTCTTTATCTTTTCAGTATTTATCTGAATTATGAAGAAGTAGAGCTCCCACCCTTCATAAAGTTCATACAATAAAAAAAGGTTTAACACATTTGAAGTTTCTGTGGGCTGTTTTGCAAAAAACAATACGTTTGTTACCGTGTATTCGTCCGTTTAGAAATTTTATTGATCTGGTTCACAGATGCACTATTTTTATTAAATAATTTATTTTACATCACATTTCTCACATAATTCAAAGATACCTTAAGTGGCAGGCTCACTTTGAACCAGATTAATAATTAATTTTGATTTTATACTTATTAGTTCATAAGCATGGATAACTGTATCTTACTATTGGAGTTTTTCTACAGCTTTGTACCCATTTTTCCAGAACAATATTAAAATATGTGAATGAGTGTACATTATATGTGATTGGAAAACTCAGAATTTAGTCTTTTTCCCATCAAATAATATAGTAGCTATCACTAAAATATTTTCCTTTCTCTGTTTTCTTCTTATTTATTTTTTTTCTACAACTAAAATATACTTCGAAATTTCGTGTAAATAATAATATGCTTTTTCAGTAAACACTTTCGTCGCTTCATGAATCAAGTACAGAAAACCATACAAGCATCTGTACTTGCTGATAAAAATTAATAAAAACATACCTTTAACCCTTAAATGAGGTGTGGGATGTTTTGTGCACCCCTGCAAAACTTAAAGTACTTATTGTTATTTTGCTTGGACAGGTTGCGCTTTGAGTCCACAAACATTTTTCAAGGCAAATATAAAGCTACTCCGCATGACAAAGTGGATTATAGTTGAAAGTAGTCGATTATTTTGCTGTTTAATGTGCCCTACCTCGCCAAAGGAATTGCAACTTTTGCCGTTGTAATTTTTAGTGTTATAAAAATTATTTTAGTTAGTGTTTTTATAGTTAATTCAATGATTTTCCTTCAGTAAGACTTAATTATTTTGTAATTTCATATTTAAATAGTTTTATAATAGAAATTTAAAGATCTCCATATTTGCATAAAGTTTTGGGATATTTACATGCACCGCTTTACAAAAACTTTCACTTACGGTTTAGTTGTATTTAGATAAAAATATAGCACAAAAACCATTGGAAGTTTCCTGTTTTAAATTGCTAACTTTTTTAGAGTGCACAAGAAATGTAATGTTAGAGTTACATACACCTCACTTCACCACTTAAGTTGCAAAAAAAATTGAAAGAAAAACTCACCCAGTTAAGGGTTAATTTGATAAAAAATAAGAATGAATCTTTACTTGCATCGCAGATGAATAACTTTCAATATTTATGCAGAAAAAATAATTTATTTCTCCAAATCAAATACCATTTGATTTCCAAATGCCATTTCGCTTGTGCATAAGTAATTCTATATAATTTAGAAATTTGAGTCATTTCACATCGGAAAAAATCCCCGCTTTTACAAACCTTACAAAAATGTATAAACAAGTCAAATATTGGCTATTAAAAATGCAGTCTTGTAACTTTCAACTCAGTAATTTTTTTTTCTTGAAAAAAAAATACAAAAGCTTACTTATGAGCTTTGCGGAAAACCGAACCTGTTAATTATTTTATAACTAAGAACAAAATAATTACCGTATCTATTAGAATCATCTGTTTTATAATTGGCATCAGTTCAGCTATTGTTGTAGAAAGATATATAAGTTTTAACTGATTTAATAAATTTTGAAGGTTCTTAGTTTTTATAATGAACATTTTGATCCAAGAGACGTAGGTGAACAACATTTTGCTCCAAAATTTCATTGCAATTCTTGTAGTTCGACTTTCGAAAATGTGTACAATCATCTTAGCCCCCCTTCTACCAAATATCCAAGTCTGAGTCTTACCCCTTTTTCAAACTAATTATTCTGTGTCCTTTTTATTAATCCATGGATTAATGAAATATAAATAACTCCAAAAGTCCTCAAGGATTAATAAATTAACACCAAAGGTACTACTGATTTCATTTTTTATTATAAAAATTCTTGATTGAAGATTTCAGCCATGCTTTTTGAGTAATATTTGCCTTATTTATTTTGTAGTAAGGGGCAATAAAATGAAACATATTACTTTTATCCACCTAGAAAAAAACTTTCGATAAAAATCTTAATCCTTAATGCAATAACTCAATTTTTAAACACAAAAAGCTGTTTACATTTTATTGGTAGCTTTTAAAGCAGATTAATGAGTTTTACATTTATCCGACTAAAAAAACTGCACATTTTATTTACAAACGATTAGCTTATTCATTTTTTTAACAAGCTTGCGTAGCTCTTCTTTCAAATGCATGCATTAATCCAAAGCACTATTTATTCAGTTATCGAGCAAAGAAAACTTTTAATTACAAGCATTAAACTGGATCAGCATTTTTTGCGATTTATCAAACTAAGATTTTGTTTTCGTTTTTCGTTTTAAATACTTAACCAAATCAGCATGTCTCAATTTCATCAGACAAAGAAAGATTTAACATTTTGATTACCAAGTTTTAAGCTTGATAAATGTCTTATGTTTGTCAAACCACGAAATATTTTTTATACTCTACTTTCAACTCTTTGGGTACTTTGTTATTATGTCACATTTGTAGCTTAATAGTTTAATTTCTTTAAGAAGCAATAAAGTCAGAAACACATTCGTTTTTATTGAAACTTGAAAAAAAAAGCAAATTATTTTTACTCTTAGTGCTTATGTGATAAGCGGAAAAGGAAATTTGTTACGTTTATTTCGCATTTGAAGCTAAAGTATCTCAATCATGTTTTTGTAGCAAATTAGTTTATGAGGTTCTTGAATGAACAGATGGCTACGCGAAGAATCTTTGCAATTCTCTTTATTGCAGTGCAGTCATTAAAAGGGAAACGTATGCCTGGAAAACAGAAGTTAAGGACTGTTTTGACGAAGGCTGAAACTACTGACAGCTTTTTAATTAACACAATATCTCTCTTAAATCTATTATGGCTTACAAAACAAAACATCAACGTCCTTGTTATGTGTTTACTTCAAGCGAAAAATTAATTTCCATGAATAACAGCAATACAAAGTTTACAGTCCGAATTTAAACATAATTCACATTTACCAAATATTTTTTTATTCTACAAGTGTGAAAAAATAGTAAACCTTTAGAAAATGGAATAAAAGCAATAAGTTTTATGATTTGACAATGCTAGTGCATGTCTTGAAGCAGAAAAACTCAGAATAATTTATTAAGATTACAATTCATTGGAAATAAGTATTAGTAATAACATAGCAGACAAATAGGCTAGCAAATGCACAATTTAGATATATGTAAATAATACTAAAAATAATACTAAAATTACGGTTCAAAAAAGACCTCATTGAAATCTATGTCCATTATTAGCGTAGCTTGAGTTTCAAAAATACTTTCAATTATTATAAAATGTCACTTTTTGTGGAAAATGATGGATGTACTGTAAGACGTTGTCAAATCATACCCCCAAAACAATATTTTTAAATCGAGACTCAAAAGTTGAACAGAATTTACAAATGAAACAAAGAACATTACATTCCTGTGATTAAGAGTTTCAGCTCTTATTTAAGGCATTGATATTGATAATTAAATAATGGTTTATAACTCAAATTTTAAATGTAAAACTTGCATAAATTAGGCAACAATAACAACAAAAATGAAAAGGGCCAATGCTTCCATTCGAGAGGAAATATGGAAGGCTAATCTCCGCTGCATTGTTAAGCATGTTAACTAAAATATGGCGTTTTTTTTCCAGTATTTTAATTATAGGAAAAAAAATTATTTGTATCGATTTACCTCATGCTCTACTCTACTCCGATCTCCCTTATTGTACCGTAGAATGATGCGAAAAAAGCACAACATTCATTTTTTATTTACAAATATGCACACAGCAGACTAGTATTCTCTTAAAGTTCATTTTCCTCAGTTTTAACAGTTTCAAAAATCTTACATACTACTATCGTTCAACTCACATAGTTACCTGCTTTAGGCCCTTTCTTAAAAATCGATGTAAGGCTTGGCATTAAAAATTACTAAGCTAACCTCTTTTATGATTCGTATGCTCACTCAACTAAAATTTTCATTTAAATGGCATCAGGTCCTGTAGCCTTAAATGTTTTAATTATTTTACAATAATGCATCTTTCCTTTTACTTACAGTTCCAATTTATTCATAAAATCTCAACAGCAAAAAAATAAATAAATACAAAGCAGAAGTAACTTATTAAACAGAACTCTATCTAAACAATATAAAGGATATAAAAACCTAGATTAATGTTGTCAAATAATTCCTAGAAATCCTTTACCAAATAATAATAAAAATAATAATAAATAAATAACCTACACAAAATGTTACAAGAAATACCGTGAACCCGGGAATATGTTTTATGAATATATTGACTGAAAAAAAAATCCCAGACTATCATACTTACATATTTCAGCAGAAAACAAGCAGCGGGAAATCCAATTTATAGAATAGAGGATATAACAAGTGTTATAGTAAATCAAACGACAGGAAGGGAGTATTCTTGTCTAATCTAATAATCCTTAATGTATTGCTAAACATCTTGTCGTAGCATTGTACCTTCAAAGAATGAAACTACGTCATTATGAGAACATTGTTTGAGTGTGTCGTATCAATTGCAATAAATATCAAATAGGGTGGAGCAAAACCGTATCAATGATAAAATTTTGACAAAACTTGAGACTACATTTTTTTTTATTTATTTATTCAGTTATTTTCTGTAGCACTTTCAATTACTTATGAAAAGTACAAATAATAAATTTTTTTTTTCAAAATTAAAAACATTGCTTTTAAGCACTAATTTTCTTTTCACGCAATTTTGTTAATCGTTAACTTATGAGGTGAAATGATTTTTAACTCTAGAAGAATTGGTCTTTCGCATTAAAATGTTTTTTAATGTTTACATGTATGGTTTTGTGTGCGTATAAATGCTACTTATGGTAGTTTCAGTTGATATATAAACAAATAATGCAAAAACTATTTGAAATTTTTATTTTTATTTATTCTGTAAAGTACACAAGACATATTAAGGAGACCGGAAAGTAATTTCGCTTTTTTCAAGCAAATTAATTGTTAAAAGTTTTTATTTTTATATACGATGTAATCATCTGGTTATCAACGGCCTGTTGCCATCTAGTATTAAAGTTTAAATCCCGGATAAATTAAAAAAAAAACGATATTTTTAGAGCAAAATATCTTGAAATGGCATCTTTGATACAAAGGCATGTTTGATAAATGTTCGCAATTAAAATCTTAATTTCTTGTTTTTAAGCTTTTGGCTCAATGAGTATCAGTAAATGAAAAGGAAAGCTAACTGTGCCTACGTTCTGTGATACGCCAAACGCTCCATAATGTTTTGTTTCAATTATGCACTCATTGCGTTTTCTAACAAAGACATTTCGTAAAGGAAAACGTTTTTGCTTTTCGCAACATATGCGTTTGATATGTATCCTTAGATAGACAAAATGACTAAGTTGAGTTGCCCAAAAATTGGTTCAAGATAAATTAATTTCGTCAATTCACTTCTCGCACTGCAAGACACTGAAAATCTTTACAGATGTCAAGACCTGTTTCTTTAGGGCATATTTATCACCAATCTTAGTATGTAAATAAGAATACATGCAAGATCTGTGGCTCTGAATAAAAAAACTATGATTCATTGGACAATTAAAACTTTTGCTTACAATTATTGTATGATTTTTGGTTGGCTTGGTTGGTTTGTGCTTAGTAATTCCGAAACGGAAAAAAGAAATAAAAATATCAGAGAAAAATATCAGCATTTTTGTGAGTAACACAAAAAAAATGGGCAGAAAATTCACAGCGAAATGGCCAAGTGTATTTATGATAATTGAAAAAGCATTATTTTATTGCTATCACTAACATAAAATATAATAGATAAGAAGTTGAAATTTTTTTCAAATAATGCACGTTTTGAAAAACCCTGTTTCAATGCATGTTCTCGCATGTTTCGAAAAGACGTGCTTGCTTTAGACGTTGTACACACAATTTGCTCAGACTGTTTCTATGAAAAATATGAATACGTATATTTTACGGACTCTAAAAAATGCATGTTTCCCAGCGTGAAAGTTATACATGTATGTTTAAAAAAACAGATGGCAGTTATATTTTTGAGTTGGAATGCAAATGAATTTGCAATAGTAAATACTTTTTGGCAACTCCTTCACGCATCACGGTTATTCGTATCACTTTCATGATGTACTAATAAGCATGCCTGAGTTTTAATAACATGCAAAATTTGTGCAATTTTTATTAACTTGTTTTAAAAACGGGAAAATTATTGATGATTGTTTTTATAGCATTGGTTGCATGTGACAATAATATTTGAATGTTACACGTTTTTAATAGACGACACATTTTTAATTTAGACTACGATAACTTAAACCATTAATGTAGTAGATTTTATGTTCCATCAAACTGACATAATTTCGAAATTTACCTTGACTCTCTTGTAAAAGCAATCCTGTTAAAACCAAAGCCGCTTCAAATAACTTCACAATTTTCGTTGCCAGCTTAAAATCATGTTACGACAAAACTTACGAGTAAAATAATATCATCTGAATCATTGATAATTATCGTTAATATGTTTTCTATATCTAGTCATTTGCGATTTTCAATGTTAAAAGTCTTAAATGAACATTCTTATTACTTGAAGAATGTTTTAAATAATAAACATTATTAAATAGCGCACCATATCGTGTCAAGCGTGTATTCAATTCAAATATTTGCATGATTCTGCCTTGCACAGTTATTAAGATAACTGCAATGGCTAGTTTAGAGTATAAAATGTCAATTTAGAAAACGCTGAACACAGTTCACAGTTTAAAAGTACTGCTAAAGTGTGTTACTAGAATGTGCTCGAATAGTGATTGGGATTTGACTGTAGATAATACGTTACTGAACAAGATCTGCTTAACATTTTAAACGTATAATTCATTGCATTTAATTTCCTGCTTTAGGTAAGTTGAGCAGCGTGTTATTTTGTATTAAGACAAACTAGCTGCACTCTAAAAGAATTAAATACTCATGAGAGTGATATTTTGATTTTATGCCATGCAACAGGAATGCCCTAAAATAAAAAGAAAAAAACTAGTTTTTCTTCTTGACAAAATGTTTTTGAAGAGAGGATTTTCCAGAAAGTCACATATGAATGTTTTTCTAAAGAGAACGTACTATATTTCAGTATAATAATGTGTCTTTTTTAGCTAAATGTTATACGTCACGAAAAAGATGGACCAGAAGTAAACAAACAGGTTGTCGTAAAGTTCGTCCACTTTTGGCAGTTCTCTCTGGAATCAAAAAAAAGTAAACCACATTCTCCGTCTGCTTGGCATCAATTTGTTCTTGTCCAAGTCAAACACGTGACTGACCCCACCAAATAGCGCGTTTTGTTTTCTTATTTGCTCTTTGTTGTAGTCTATCTTTCCCGTGAACGCAGTATAGACCAATAAAATTAGTGACACGAATATATGTATTTAATATTGTTTCATTTCAAAACATCACATTATTTTCGCATGTCAGCAGGTATGATGACTATTATTTTCATTCTTTTAAGAAATTCCAGTAAGTTTCCAAACTCATAATATTGTACATTGAAAACAACATGGCTTATCATCAAAATTATTGTTAAAGTTTAAACGCTATACTTTCATGCCAATTTCTTTATTAAAATATAATTGTTCATAATAATTCAAAAATTTTAATCATATTAACTTAAACAGCGTAAATATTTATGTATTATCAAATGATATGCCATCTAATAACAGAATTTTGACCTGTGGGACTTCATCATTAAAATATCCAGCCATTTAGCTAAAAATCTAGCTACTTTTCAAACAAACATCCAACCTTCGTTATAACTCTCTGAAAACATTGTGTAGAAAGTGGGCTAATTTCACTGTTCCTAAATTGATTAAAATGAAGGAACGCGTTGTGAAAGCTACAAAATATTGGTTTTCTTCTCTCCGGGGATTGATTTAATTACCATCAGCTCCTCCATGAAATTAGAAGATCAGTAGGTTAAGTCATTTTTAAAATTATTCATTAGGAATATTCTTATCTCTTTGAAGGTTTTAATACAGATGGAAATGTGTTCTTTATTGCTTGTGTGAGGAATTCTTGGAAAACTGAATTTGTTTTTGTGGTTACTTATACTCTTTGTAAACCTTACTGTTATCATCATAAATTCGTAGAAATTATAGTAAGATAGATGGAAATTTAACATTTTATAATTATTCAGGACTGAATTTCGCGAAAAGAAATGTATCTTTGTGATTAAATAGCACAGACTACATTTTAATCATATCATTCGTGCTATCCAAACATATTTTTATAAATGTGTATGTTCTCAATAAAGGGGTTTGTTGAAGAAGTTCAATTAAGAATTTTTAGCTTCTAAAATATACAAATATACAAAGTTATTTAAATTTGAATATTTTTTGTACGATAATAGATGATTCGTGTGATTGAATATAAAAAGAAAAGCATCCTGAATATGCTGTAGGAAAATACTGCCCGGTATTAAAAAAAAGCAATACCAAGAAGCGAAAGAAAAGCTGTATATTTGCAGAAAACGGGGAAAATATTCATAAAAATAAATAAAAATAAAAACAAAAAGGTTCTGCTCTCTTGTAAATCGCGAAGTAACATCGTTTAGACATGATTGAATGCACAAGACTGATGCACTTTAACTCATTTATGAAGCAACTACACTGCGATTCAAAAGTTTAGACAAAATGCAAATATGTGAATAAAGAGAAAACTATTCAACGAAATGCGTTCAAATTTCTACTGCAGGTACACAATATGGTCCCAAACACGTGTCTGGAGTTCTTATAACTATAACTGGAATCAAATTTTGGATATTACAAAAGACATTTTTTTACATTGTTGCAAAAGTTTAGACAATAGTCAGATTTTATGCAAATATCCCTTGAAATGTGATTGGTGCAGGAAATGAGGGACTGTATTCTTCATTTATAAAGTGCAGAGATTGCTGAATAAATAATCAACATCTCAAAAGCTCTTTAGTTCTCGCGTAAAGAAGATCAGAAAGTTTGGAAGCCGAAATTTGAAAATGAACCTACTTTATTAACTTTTTGTCTTTTAAATCGGCTTTAGTATGGTAGTACATTGTTTTTTACTTTGTGGAGAGCAAATTCAGACATGCGTATCGATCAAAAAGTCCAAGAAAAAATATATTTCTTAAGGATGAAGGAATTGAAAAAACGGCTTAGACTGACGATTCGCGCCTTAATCCTACAAAACTTCAACTTGGGTCTAAAACAGCACGTGACAGCACAAGTAGATGAACAACTGAATCGGAATGCATAAAAAAAACAAAGAATTGTGCCTGAGCTTTTTCGGACAGAGTGTCCCAAATAAGCCAGATTTTAATGTGAAAAGCAGCATATGTATCATCGTGACTAAAAAATGAATGGTACTTTCTTTGATAAAAAATTATTAAAATTGGGATGGCCTAGATGGATTATAATTCTTTTCGCGGGACTTGAGAAATATCCAATGATCATATGCTGTGCTGCTTTTACCAATAAAATATATCTTATTTGGGACACTCTGTCCGAAAAGGCTCAAGCACAATCTTTGTTTTTTTTTTTATGCATTCCGATTCAGTTGTTCATCTACTTATGCTATCACGTGCTGTTTTTGACCCAAGTTGAAGTTTTGTAGGATTAAGAGGCGAATCGTCATTCTGAGCAGTTTTTTCAACTCCTTCATCCTTAAGAAATATAATTTTTCTTGGACTTTTTGATCGATACGCATGTCTGAATGTGCGATGTGGATGCATGTCTGATGTGGCATGTCTCTCCACAAAGTAAAAAACATTGTACTACCATACTAGAGCCGATTTAAAAGACAAAAAATTAATAAAGTAGATTCAGTTTCAAATTTCGGCTTCCAAACTTTCTCATCTTCTTTACACGAGAACTAAAGAGCTTTTGAGATTGTGATTATTTGGTCAGCAATCTCTGCACTTTATAAATGAATAATACAGTCCCGTATTTCCTCCACCAATCACATTTCAAGGGATATTTGCATAAAATCAGACTATTGTCTAAACTTTTGCAACAATGTAAAAAAATATCTTTTTTAATATCCAAAATTTGATTCCAGTTATAGTTATAAGAACTCCAGACACGTATTTGGGACCATATTGTGTACCTGCAGTAGAAATTTGAAAGCATTTCGTTGAATAGTTTTCTTTTTATTCACATATTTGCATTTTGTCTAAACTTTTGCATCGCAGTGTAGAAGCAAAGGAGTGTAAGCACCAAAAAGAAATAATCGAAGTTATTTAGTACAGAGGAGTGAGATGGAGGATAAGGAGATGAGAGAAGAAACTGTCACCAGTTACGTGGCAAAAAATTGTAATAATATCCCTATCTGGTACTGCTATACAGCTTAATAAGAAAAACTTCGCAGTTAAAACCTACGTATGATTTGAACTCAAAATGCGTTTCGTTCAAAACTTTCAAAGAAGGCCTTATCTATTTGCTCGCTACCTCTTATCACCTCTGCAGCACAGATTTTGGAAGTATCCATGAGGCCTGCAGCCCCAAGCTTTCTCAAGTTAGGACCTGGCTTCACATCAGCAGAAAACCGACAGAAACTAAAGGCAGAAACCAAAATCCGGGTATTTTACATTCCCCCCCCCCCCCCTTGAATTCAAAATACCCGGAGTTTCGGTTTCTGCCGGTTTCCTTCGGTTTCTGTCGGTTTTCTGCTGCTGTGGAGCCACTCATGAAGACTTAGACTCATGAATCCGAGAGGGACTTTGAAAGCTATGGAAGCATATTGTGGTGATTGTTACGTCTAAAGCTTAAAAATTGCGTCGCAACTGCAGAGATATTTTTTTAATCATCGTACTAATTACTCTTTACTACGCATGATAAAATTAGTTCAAAGGCAGAAGAGATAGAGAAAGGCCAAGAAAGATGTGAATTGAAGATTGAGGCCGGAACAGGTAAATAGCCTTCACCCGTGATGATGGTGGTGTATAATTACCAAATATAGAATTTTTGTCCGAGATGGACTTTGTAAGCTATGGAAGCCTATTGGTGTGATCATTCACAATACAGATTTTTTTAAACGTGACATTTAAGTACACGATCATGGCTTGTCGAAATAAAATAATTATGAAGAAAACTGCAATCGTATACGGTCTTTTTTTCTTCTTTTCAATTGTTCTTAATGATTTTAAACTTCTCTAAAATACCGTTCTTTTCTCCGTGACTGAATTTTCTCAGAATATGTAAATAAAGGAAGACGTAAGAATATTTATAAAGACACGCATGTACCTAGACATATTGACGGAGCTTCTAATGTTTTGAGACACAAAAATAAAATTAAAAAAAAATAAAATAAAGAAATCGATACAACGTCAAGGGACGGGAAGAGTTTTTTAAACAAATGCGAAAACTCATAAATATTCGTTCACTGACATCGGCCATTAATCACTGATGCAAAGAAACTGTTTAAATGTCTCTGTCAGCATTAGGGAAATGTACTAATGCTTTAATGGTTTTAGCAGCAAAGAAAGCGCTACTTCATTATACAATGGAGAATATCAGCTCTAATGTAAAAATTAAAGCTTAATCAATTTATACCATATTCATCTGTCATGCCTACTAAATTAGTCATCATACATAATATATTTCCGGAGATTAATTCATGTTTCAGAATTTAACGCCAGAGTAATTTTCTCGTAGAACAAAACAATAAAAAAGGAATTATAATAATTATATACTTTCGTCACTTTAATTTCTTTTCTATTCTTCAAGATATCCTTTTTTCTTTTTTTTTTTTTTATAAATGGTGTCATTCTCTCATTTGTAATATTTTTTCCTAGAGACTAAAAGTGTGCAAAAAGGATAGTTTTATTATATTTTCGATGCAGTTTTAAAGGTAAATTATGGTTTAATATTCATCCCTAACCAAATATCTTTTGTTTTCTTGTTCATTCTTGAATGTCTTTAGAAGAAAAAATGTAATAAATTACACAAAAAGTATGTTTTTAAACTTTTAAGAATAAAGTACATTTTAATGCACGTTCCTACCGAAAAGTTTTTATGGTTTTGATGTGATTATGGTTGTGATTTTATGGCTTGAACGTTTTTAATAGATAAAAAAATTACTAAATTACACGAAACGTATAACAATTTTAACATCACTAATATTGCACTATATACAAAATACGATTACATTTTAGAGCACACAATTTTAGTACGCATATCATATTTTCTGAGTCATCATTTATTGACCTCAAAATCAAATGTTTACTTTTTAAAGCTGGAAAAACTAAAAACTTCCAAATACCGAAGGAAGTCGGATAAAGCTCCCTACATAGTTGCTACAATACTTCTTGATGAATACTAAGAATTTATCGGCTAATTTCATATCAACCAGTAGGATTTTTTAATTTACATTCATAACATAATAACTGAGAAAGTAAACAAAACTGCTATCCTTTCTACATTTTGACGGTATATTTCTTAATACTGTCTAAATTATATTGAGAAAATTTTAGAGCTTCAGAGTGCATGCAGCAGTGTTTTCACTTGCATGTACGAAAACAATAAAAAATTAAAAACCATTTTAATGCCTACTGCAAAACGGAATAGCAAATATTTACGTGATTTTGAAGAAGATTTCAAATTCAAAAGGCATTAAATATGCACTAGTGTCTACATCAGTTTGGTAGAAACTTAAAATCAGTTTCATATAATTATCGTTAAATATTTAAATAAAAATTCTAAAACTTGTTTTCAGAGAAACAAATTCTGGAATTTGTTATTTAAAGCACGAGATCGAATGGATAAATAGAGTAACAATAACTATTGTTTGAAACATTTTGTGTTGAAGTTAGAGAAATTTAGGGAATTCATTTTATTCTCAAAAGTTATGAAGAAAAAGGAATTCTATGACATTTAGTTTTGAGAAAGCGACAGATAAAATGGCCGAGCTAAAACTTGGTAATAAGTATATGCATGCGGACTTGAAGACATCAAAATTAATGCGTTTACGCTTCAATTAGTGGTACCCGCATCGCATTACATACGGTGGAAAATTAAAGGGCCAGTTGGGCTTACATATCGTCTAAATCATAGTTATATAAACAAGTAACTTTTGTTTCGTGCATAGTAAAAATATTTTTTATTTATTTAATTTTAACAGAACAAAGAATTTCCCATCTACGTTAATCATTTTGATTTGACAGCATATACGTAAAACACTATTTTGTGTGTGTGTGAAAGAATTGCAGAATAGTCTAAAGAACGACTGCATGTACTCATATTTTGTGAGATATCACTAACGTGTTACCAGATGTGTACCAATCAGAAAGTGCGATATTCAAAAGAATGCACAAAATTGCATGTCTCAGGTCATCCAAATGAAAGGGAAAGATCTGTAAACATTGAAATGTAATTTTAATATGCACCGGAAACATAATTACGACAAAGCAACGAATTTTGTTTCGAGCCCTGCATTTTATTTTATTTTATTTTATTTATTTATTTATTTTATTCATTTTTTTGGAATTTATTTTAGCCATGATAAAAAAATCTCTTCTGTATATGCTTGCGTTTGTTCTGGCCGATAACTGTTTTAATGAGAAGCAGAACATTTTATTTTAGTGTTTGATTTAAAATTTTAATGCCTTTGCAATGGTAAAATATATATTTTCATCATCTCTAAAATGTAACGGATTTATTTTTTTTTTCCCAGAGCATTCATTGCTAAAATAATAACCGAAAAATGAACAATAGGAAGAAAAAATAGAACATTGGAAAAATCTTAAAGAGATGAAATTATGTTTGATGAGTAAGAAAAACTTTTTAATTGAAAAAATGAAGAAAATCAATTAAATGTTGATTAATTTTAGGTAATAAATCAAATTAAAAGCGGTTCTCAAAATATAATTTTTTTCAATATTTCCCCCGTGAAAAGCTTTCTTTTTGCTTTTGTTTTTAGCTTCATGCCATCAAACGAAGCATTCAGCTTTACGCATTACTAAAAATAACTATATTTTGTTTATGACATGAAATAACTTAAATAACTGAATTCGAGACTACGTTGCTGTTTCGAAAATAAAAGACTTCTAGAAAACTGTTTGGAGAGTCTATGAGTATTCATTTAAATTAAAAACAATTGTAAGTTAGCTAACTTTTTTTTGTTTTATTGTTCCAGTTTTCTGAGCACACTGTTATAAAAATGGTTCTAGCAGCAAAAATACAGTTTCAGATTTTGCAAATGTTTTTTCTTAAAACAGTAATAAGTGTTTTATGTTCATTTAGTGCACGGAATTTATATAACAGCCTTTGTCATTTATGAAGAAATTAACCTATTGCTATAGGATTTTATAATACAATGATACAGGATCTGGCAAAGGAATCTGACAATTTTTTTAATTTAACTATATTCAGACGGAAGGAATTAGAGGAAATCAAGGCTAGTTGTTACACGGGTGCGCCAAATTTTCAAGAAAGGTTGCTAAATTCAACGACTTAGAGCAAGAAATGGGAGATACCATAGACATTGGAAACGCTCGCTTGCCGCTTGCTAACTAGATGGAATACCTTGTAGTAGAAAAGTGATTATTTTTCTACCTTTGGTCGTCCGCCATGTGGTGGTCATCACTCATTGTAATAAGCTTACTATCGGTTCGTTTTAATCGATTCTCGCATGTATTTTACAGTTTTGAAATAATACTCCCAATCAAGCATTTCTTTTTGGACAGTTTGTCTCAAAATAGGTTTATGCTCTAAAGAACTGTTGCAAATAATTAAAGAACACAGATTTGCATCTTCCTAATCTGTAACTAATTTGTAATTCGGCATTATGTGAAGTATTAAATTATATACTTTTATCTTCAACGAAAAATTACTTTATGGATAACGGTCAGTTTAAAGCGATAAGGATTTTTTTTAGGCTGCATCTCGCATCTTGTATAAATTCTTGCATCTTTACAAATAAAGGGAATTCAATCAAAAACACATGTAACATTTACGATATGGAGTTTTTATTTAGTTGGCAAATTTATATATGAGGGTTGTTTTTTTTTTTTTTTCAACCTCCGTTAGGCTATAAAAAATAAACGGATTCAAATTTAAAATAATAATAATAATAATCAAAAGTAAGGTACAATCCTCTACAATTCTCTACATTATCACCTTGATGATTGAAGCATTTTTTATATCTGTGAACAAGCTTTATAATAGCCTCCTCGTAGAATGTTGCCGCCAATGATTGGAAGTGAGGTGTGACGGTGTCTTTGGGTTCCACGCCACTTTGGAAGCCCGATGCCTTTCCAGACCCCAAGCAGGGGTCTCCCCAAGCAGGGTTGACGGTCATTGCCATGCCCCCAAGCAGGGTGGCATGGCAATGCCCGTTTTCAAAGCGCTCGTGTAACAAAAACGGTTCCTCCAGCAATTTCATGCATTCAATGGGACATTTTTGAACACCCACCATTATGTTCCGGCACCAAGTGACTTAATGTGTTCCCTGAACTGAAGCAGAGACTTGGAGACTCCTGCTTGGGGTCTGGAAAGGCATCGGGCTTCCAAAGTGGCGTGGAACCTAAAGACACCGTCACAACTCACTTCCAATCATTGGCGGCAACATTCTACGAGGAGGCTATTATAAAGCTTGTTCACGGATATAAAAAATGCTTCAATCGTCAAGGTGATAATGTAGAGAATTGTAGAGGATTGTACCTTACTTTTGATAAAAAAAGATATTTTTTTTATTTGAATCCGTTTATTTTTTATAGCCTAACGGAGGTTGAAAAAAAAAACAACCCTCGTACACTCTTGTTTGACAATAAATTATAAAATGTAAAGAAGCAAAATTGGTCGTGATTGCAAAGATTATATTTTTACTAGTATAATCAGAATTAGTACTTTTATTTACAAACAGTAAAATTTAAATTATAATTTAATGAGCAAAAATGACAAAAGTGCATAGGTTAGTAAGTCATACAGTCACTTTCTGATTAAAATTAATTATAAATGCTACGTAGAAAAAATTATCACATCACAAATTTGAAACAATTAACAACTAAATCGTTGATAAAGCATATCTATTAATGCTCTGTTGTACACAAAAACTTAAAGGTAAATTCTGTTAAGAAAAAAAATATTTATGATCGTTTTACGCTAAAGGACAGGCTAATTGTTATTAAAGAGTGATTTTTGTTACATTTTGCCTGCTTCTACTGCGCTTGCAGTTGAAAAGTTTTAGAAATATGATGACATCCAGCGTTAACGTATTAGTTTGAAAGTAATTTTATCAGTTGAAATGCCAACGTTTTATAACGATCAGATACCAAATGGCGATGGCGTGAAGTTCAGGGGAGAATCATTTTCTTCTTCGTAGGGTGGTCTATCTAGTTAGCGTGCGGTGAGCGAGCGTTTAACCCATTAATGCCTGACATTTTTTTTTTTCAAAGATACTTTGTATACTGGTTACAAATAGTGTTTAATGGACAGGAAAAATTGTTTAAAAATTATTATGTAAGAAATATTTTTTTATTTAAGGAAGAAAAATTGCCCCTAAAAAGGGACGCTAGGCACCAGAGGGTACATACTTTTTTACCAAAATTTTTTTTTCTGCTTTTTTTTTTTTTTTGAAGTTTTATTTTTACTTTCCTCACCAACAAAAAATATTAACAAACACGTAATTTTTAACTATACATTTTCATGATTTTACTGTACATTAATGCAAATTCCGAGTTGTGTTAACAAGTTTAAGCTGGAGAAAACACCAGCTTTTAAAAAGCTGCAATCTGTTTCATTTCAGAAATTTTCACAATTGAATCGGCAGTTTGAAGAAGGGAACAAATCCAAAAAGTAGTTTTTTGGGAAATCGAAAAAAACCTTCTAAAATACTGAATTATTATTTTTTTTCTGATTCATTCGTAGCATTATTTACATTTAAAGTAATTGGATGTATTTTACATTTTGAGTTTATTTATTGTATGTAAAGATTTACGGGCCATCAAAGTC
>JAXGGA010011867.1:0-40784 GCA_038373865.1 Uloborus plumipes | reverse complement strand
CCCTCAAACACATTGCTCAATATGTAAAACAACCTTTAAAAAACATATATATGGGGGGGGGGGGGTAAATTTACAATCATGGTCTGGTTTCATTCGTCTCAACACCAACTCACTGAGTGGAGATACATATTTCGATACAAAGTCTTTTATCGTTAAAGTGAAAGCTATACAATCTGATAGAACCGATTTTGGCCAAATTTGGTTATGATTTCACAAACCACAGAAGGTAAATAATATTTCGGTGAACAAAGCCTTAGAACTTTGCCAAAACTTGTCTGACATAAACAAAGAAAAAAAAAACAAAATCTTTAGACGGTCTGCCAACAGCATCTAATCAAAATGCTGCTTGTTACCTCGTTTGCTGGGATATCAAAACATGAATTAACGTTTTGATATCCCAGCGAACATTTTTATGACACTTGAGAAAATTTTACTGATTTCATACCAGATCGTGTAAAAATGTTGGTGAAAAACGGTAATAACATGCAATACTTTAAATGACAGGTGCTATTCCGCAGTCTAAAGTTTTGATGGTATAGCGAACGAGCAGTTTTTCATAAAGGTTTGTGTTCGATCGATTTCGCCAATTGGAACTAGGAAACAATTTTTTTTTCTTTTGTTTTATTTTTCAAAAATGAAAGAATTGAATTCCACTTAAATAAATTGTGTTCATTCAGAATAATAATAACTGTACTAATAATATAAAAACTATACACTTTGCGCCATTTTTTTTTTGACAAAAAATAAAATATCCACTTAATTCTACCAATTCAAGTAATTCGTTTGAAATCATACAACTGAAATAACCACTATCATGATAAAAAAAAAAAAAATGATAATACGAAGGAAATGACAGAACCTAAAAAAAAAGCTAAAATATTAGACATTTTACACATTTTTCACGGAAAAACTTATTATTCGTTCGTTCGGAAAGTTAGTGCACAAATGCCGTTAAAGGTCTCTTAAAATAAATTGTCTCAAATCATGTGCGATTGCAATGTAGCGCAAGGGCTCATCCTGAAGATAAATCATTAAATAAGTAAAAATACAAATAACACTAGATCATGCGGCAATAAAAGCAATCTTAACCAATACAGCTGCAAGATTCAAAATGAAAGACAAAAAGCAAGCTGGGCTTACGGATAAGGCACTTTTATGATCTTGGACCCGCTCTTTTTCTCATAGTTCTGCTTCACGTGATGTATCTGTTGCTTGGAGGGCAGCACCTTCTCGGCAAAGTTGAATCCCAGCATGACAGGCGGCAGCAGACTCCCCTTCAGGTTGATGTTCCTGGACTTGTGCTTATCCATAAGATCCTTCATCATGAGTTCCTTCATCATCTTCATCTCCCAAAGACTCGCATTCGCCTGTCTGGCCCAGAACCACACGATGATCAGCACTAGACGGAAGCACCATTCTAACCTTTGCTTCATCTATGGCTGAAGAGAAGAAGTACCATTATTGTCAAGTTCAAAATAGCATTGCAGTGTAGGTAAAAATTTTGGACGATAGAATTAATAAGAATCAAAAATTTTAGGCAATTTTGCTTATCTTTGTAAAATTATCCTCTAGAATTCTTAAAAAGTTCTTTGTTGGAAAAAAAATAAAAAATTACATTTTCAAAAAAAAAAAAGCGTTAAAAGAGATATTTCTAGAGTTTTTTTTTTTTTTCAAAGCGTAAAATACTCTTTGATGTTTTCTATGAGAGGAAAATATATCTTGGTAGGGCGAAAAAGGCCAAAACTATAATGAGAATGATATTCCATAAAAATAAATGAATTAGCTTTCTTGAGATAAGATGGAAGATGGCAGGAAGAGACAGCATGTGTTCTATTTTGATTTTTTTTTCCTTTGAATGTTTAGCATTTTGAATTTATAAAACATTAAAAACATTCTAATGTAATATTTTAAAACTTTTAACTGTTTTCCCACCACATTTCTGACAATGATAAATTTTGATCTGAAATAGTATGCTTGACTTAATTTTTGGAATTTATTTTCGATTTTTAATCCTTACTCTTGTGCACTGTATAGGAGTTAAATTTGTCTCCAAGTACTCGTTTTTAACCTCAATGAATGGATTTTTTTTCTAAGAATTAATGTATGGATCAGCAGCTACGCAGACAAACCATTTCAGGGGGAATGTATTTCGAAACTCGTTTGGAAATTTTTCGAATTGGAAATTCCAAGTGTGCAATTTTAGACGATATTTGATGATGATAGGGGATGGAAGTTTGAAACCTTTTCCTTAAATGTTCTTTGAAACTGTAGCTCTAAAATTACAATTATAGATAAACTTTGGCAATGTTCGGATACCTTCCCCTGGGAATTTTTCAAAATTAAAGTAGTAAAAATGTAATCGCAGGCCGTTTTTGATATCGTTGAGAGAAAAAATGGAATTCGAAACTCTTCCAACAACTTTTCGATAAATAGACGCTCCAAAAGCACAATTTGAGACCGTTTGGTGTTGCTATGACGTTTTTTGAAACTGAAGTTTTAACAGTGCTTTTGTAGGTCATCTTTGGGGAAATTAGGGGAAGATTATGGGTTCCAAAGCTTATGGACATTGGTCAATTGCATTTTTTCGATATCAGAATTCCAAAAATGCAATTTCAGACAGTGTTAGGGGAAGAGGAAGTCTGATCTCTTCTCAAAAGAATTTTTGAAATTGAATCTCAGGAAAAGCAATTATTGGCCCTCTTTAATGACATTGAGTCAAAGGATTGGGTTCGGGGTTCTCTCTTCTGGAAAATGTTCGAAACTGAAGTTCTATGAGCTCAACTTGAGGCTGCCTTTGGTAAGGAAGGGTTGACATTCGGAGATCCTAATATTTTTGCTTGAAATGCCTACGTCCTACGTTGCTTGAAATGCCTAATTATTGAGGCTGGGGACGCGTCCCCGGCCTCAATAATTTTTTTATAGCATTTTAGACTAAGGTAGTATTTTGCACTGATACCTTAAATAATTTTTATTACGTTATTTTAAGTATGATGCCTTCTGAATCAGTCAATTAGGTTTCGTTTTGTTTTTGTTATCATCCCAATAGGGTACGGAAGTTGAAAAAAAAATTTAAAGCATTCATTCCGAAGGCTACTAGTTAGTTAAGCTTGATAATAAAGAATTTCAGACATTTCTAATCAATATTTTAAGATTTTTGAAACAAATTTTTAGTTTATTTTTTAAATCACTAAAACGAGCCCAGGTAGCACAAATAACCTTTAAACGTTTTATAAACGTTTTTAAGCGGTTGTTACAACGTTAATAACCATTTTACAACCTTTCAAAAACGAAGTGTGTTACTTGGGAAGCCAGCTGCTCCTTTTCCGAAACACTGGTCAGAACTTCTCTTTGGTGACTGCCCTGACTAGAAATAATACAATATCTAAATGTAAAGTAAAAATACTTTTCCTATCCCTTTATACTCAGTTTTTACTAATGAAATTTTTTTTTGCTCGTGTGCTTGCTTGAAAAAAAGGAAATAAATTATTTTGATACACATCAGAAAAATTCGTAAATTTCATGAGAGACTGCAGTCTTATCAGCCCACCCAATGCGTATGTCACTCTGTGAACAATAGAGCGGAAGAGTGTTAACTTTTTCTTTTCTTCTTCTTTTTTTTTTTTACTGTACTGCACAACAGTTGATTACTAAAAACTCTTCAGACATAATTTAAAGCGCAGCAAAAATTATTTGTGTACTTTTAAAAATCGTTATAAAACAATAAAACCTCAAAATTATTTGAATTTTTAAACTTTTGAACTTCAAGATTTTTTTTTAAAGTATTCAAGAAACAAATCAAATTAAACTGCACAGAGTTATTTTTAAAATACTATATTGCACGGGTCTATAGCTTTCATATGTTTTCCACCTGCTTCATCATGTGCTTGCAAAAAGAAAGGTTAATAAATTATTTTAATACACAATTTTAAGAAATGTTGAAATTTTCAGGGGGGGGAGCCTTATCAGCCTCCCGCTGCGTACTCTACAGATTTGGATTGATAGCAGCATTCCATTATAGTAACATTTTACTGATTTTTTTTTCTTCAAAGTCCTAAGACAGTAAACTATCATTTGAAAATCAAAAGACGTGCTCGAGGTACAGGTCTCTACAATTTAAAGCACTACCGGCATATTGACTAACATTTGGCACGAAATGCAATCATCTTACGAAAGAAATAACGTACGAAACTCTATTTGGAAATTGAGATTGACTGTCTTTAAAATTAATTTTAAGCTTTTTGACAGTAAAATATGAATTACTTCATTTACAAGTTACTTCATTTCCTCAAATTTCCTATCACATTGAAATTAATGCATTAACTGGCATCAGACAGAATGCATTCGAAAATTGTAGAGTACATATTACTTTTTTATTTTTGTTAGACAAGAATTTATTTTAAACAAATCTTATTTCCTTGAATTTGTAAGATTGAACTTAACTTTATTATTTGATGAAAATTTTGGAAATAATGGTTAAAGCGTCTGTCGTCTAATTTTTTTCAGGTCAAAAAGCGCGATATGTGAAAATGCTTGAAAATACTCTTAAACTTCAAAAAAAAAAAAGCGTGTAAAATCTTGTTTTTTCACAAATGACAGTAGGAATTCTTCTACTGCGAGGCAAAGTGAAATAGTTAATATCAGTTATATTTTTCAAGGAGAACGAACTTTTTTTTTTTTTAATTATAGCACATAAAGAATGTACAATGTATTTTATTATACAACTGGTATTGAAATGTGTGTTTCTTTTTTTTTTTTTTTATTGAGCTAAATTTGTACCTTCAAACAAAAAGGTAGGGGAACATTTATTACTTTTTCCCATGTATGGGGTAAAGTTATCATCAAAATATTTTTTTTAATGAAATGCTTTTTTTTTTGAAAATTCTTTATTGTGAATGAATTAAAAACTGATCAACAACGAATAAAATGACAACGTTAAATAATTAATTAGGGAACGATTAAACTAATGTATGTTTAAATTAATTAATGACAAATGAATTAATAAAAGAATATGTAAGAATTAAATAATGAATAAATAAATCAATGAATATGTATATGAATTGATTAATTAATGAATAAATCAATTAAATAAATATTTTCACTGCACTCATTCAATTTTTCCCGCGTGCACTTGACAACTTCTACTGCACATTCAAAGCTTCAACATATCTAATATTTAAGTTTTAAAACATACTTCACTGTCACTGAACATTAGCAGAGCTCAGTTGATAGGTGAAATGTTTATAACAGGAATTCTATCGTTTTACAATAGAAAAATATTTTTGATTTGCCACAAATATTACAATATAAGTCTCAAATTTTGAAAATACTAGTACTTTGCTGATCAGAGAGAGGGGACTATTTTCGAGCTGGACTCAACTACACGTTTAACCATTAGTTAAAATATTTGAAAGATAGGCTGCTGCACAAAGAGGGTAAATGCTTTATTACCATTTCACTTTGACCCTACTATTTTATTCTGCCCCACATTTTCCTACTCATGAATAGTAAAATGACGCAAAAGTGAAAGTATGAAACGTTCCAGTTCTAAGCAGAAAACCTAAATTTATTTCGGCACTAATTTGATGATAAAATATTTGTTTTTGTGCGAACAAAGTTAGCAAACGTTGATGTTTAGCTTTTAAGTTGTTTTGAAGATTGGAAGAAAAAAAGCTATGGAAAATTGACTTAATAGCTTTATATTTCTTCAGTGAAATTCAAGCGTCTGGTAGATTCAAATATTGTATTGTGCGTGTGTGCTGTTTAATAATATTTTGCTTATAATTTTAAAATAAATGTTCTGAAGTTAAAGACTGTTTTGGAATATTCGAAATAATAATAAAGTGAAGTTTAAGTATTTAGAAAAAAAATTATTTAATATTTTAAAAAATAAAACATAAAAATGAATAAATGGGTGTACGAAAGGAGCAAAAACTGACGTTCAACTCGACTAAGTATTTTTAAGAATGGTACAAAAAAAAGAAAAATAATCGTTCGCACACATGCAGTTACACAAGCACAGAATTTTCCAAAAATTGTTCGAAGTTCGTTTTTCTTGCTGATAAAATCAATTGATGCAGTATTCAAACAAAAAGTGAGGCATGTTTTTTTCCTCGCATTGCACTGGGTTATGAAGAAAATGAAATAAACACTATTGTTACGTGGCGACATCTATTAGTTTGTATATGAACGAAAACGAAGTTTAAAATAAGATCTCAAATAATTAAAGTAAACAATATTTGAATCCTTTCTTCTTGACCTTTATTGTGTACTATGGTGTCCCCACGGAGGAGGCAAAGGAGCTTAAGCCCCGCCTAGAGACTAGAAAAAATTCGGAAAAGTCCATGACACCCTTGACCGGGCTCAAAAAAAAAATAATTCCTAAAATTGCGTGTTTTGGTTTTAATTTCGGAAATTTAAGAAAATAGTTGAAAATTACTCCTCCTGAGATTCGGCTGCCGAAATCTTTCCAACAAAGATTTATCTTTCACCGAAGATCCAAACTTTTCTTTCCTTTTTTTCAAAGATAATGTTTGTTACAACTTTCTACATTCAATGTTTTTTCTCAATTTGAGCACAACTAGGTTACTCTATGCAGAGCCTGATTGCTGCAAGGGCACGCGGGCACAGGCCCCTCCGCTTAGATTTCAGGGGGCCCGAAATCCCCTTACTTTATCCAACACCTCCTAAATACTAAATGTCAACTGTATATTTTACTAAAATGCTTACTGTATTTTTTACTTTAATACTAAAAGTCTACTGTGTATGTCGACGTTTATTTTTCTCTTAATAATTTAGTAGCACTATTATTATTATTATTTTTTTTTTTAAGTTAGATCTTTGCGAAAAACTTTTATTTCATTCTGGTTTTGTAAGAAGTATTTTTTACTTGTAACACGTAACTGATATGAGAAGAGGTTATGGGGGCCCTGAAATAGAACTGTGCCCCATGTCTAATGTCAGAATGATCGGGCTCTGACTCTATGTACTTTATATAGGCCCGTCATTTTGAATTGTTCATGGGAGTTTGGGGGGGGGGGGGCAAAGGGTGTGTAGTGTACTCAATGTAAGCTATACCAAAAAAAAAAGCAACAGCTATTTCCACAAACATCCCTAAAGCCGTGTGGGGGGGACGAGGAGCAATGACACTTCTGACCCAGCTAAATGCCGGATTTGCTTTTGTCATATGCAAATTTAAACTGATTTTGTAGTTCAGTGGATAGATAATAACCGTGGAAATAGATAACAAGAGAGAAAGTAGTTAACAAGAAAAAAGATTTATTTTATTCTTCCGTGGAATTTTAATATAAAATTGACATATAAAATTGGTAAACAAAAATTTTACTAAACAAAATACTTAAAGTGTTTCTAGTGTAATTTTTAACGCTGATTCCAAATATTCAATCAGAATTTTTCGGTCACCCACAGTTTTTCCCCAATCATAATTTTTTAGTTATTTATTTGTCCTGTGTTTTCCTACACCACGTAATGATAAACACTGGTAATTAGTGATAAAAATCTTGTCATAAAAACAAAAAAGTTGAGATAAATAGTCAGGCTTACTGATACTGCAGTGGTGACATGGTGGACAGTCTTAATGGCATCAATTTTCGTGATATACTCTACCTGAATTGAATCATTTTCTGTGCATTTATATTTGAATGCAAATATAAAGAATTTGTAGATTTTTACTCTAGGAAAAAATGATTTATCATACTAATAGTATTGACTCTAACGGATATGCTCGTATTTTAACATCAAACAGGGAGACTTGGTGTACTAGAGTAAAGCTCTAGAACACCAAGTCTCTAACTCCTTCGAAACTAGAGTAAAAGCTGTACTATTGCATGATAGAAACATGTTACCTTCGGTACCACTAACATACTCAGTCAAAATGAAGGAAACATATGGAAATTTGTAACTTTTATTAGATAAAATTTAGTAAAACACATATCGCGGGACAATTATTTCTGGCATAAAATTAAATAACCTTTATTTTAATTACTGGAGTTTTACACAATGCTGTTTTCTTCACTGCGAATGGGATAGCAATAGCAAAAAGATTTTTTTTTTTTTTTTTAAATCTGACCTGTTATGCCACTTGCCCTTCATATTAAATTATGCTTTTTTCAAAAACTTAGTAAAGGTTTTGCAACACTGGTGCTGGATTTGATTACTTAAAACCAGAATTTCCACGCATTATTGATATAAAGCTAAAAAAAACTCACATTTTTGGAATGCCCCCGTTATCCTAGTGAGTAAAATCTTTTGCTGAACACTTAGGACGGATGATCCTGATGCCAAATACCGAAAGAAATGAACAATAGTTGATTTTTTTATTATTATTTTAACATTAATCATGCATGCTAAACTGTAAAAAAATGAAGTGTTGCTTTTATAGTATGATACTGGCAGCCGAGGTTCTAATTTAAAATTCTAAAATGCACAGTAATAAACTGTAAAACTAGGCAATTTTACAGTTTGTTACAGTAAAATTTAGCTGTATTATACTGTAAAGACAACAGTATAATATTGACACAGCACAGGTTCCAGCTTAAAACTGTAAAATGCACGTAACAAACTGTAAAACTTGAAATTTTAGTTTACTGCTGTAAAATTAGCAATTTTAGTTTATTACCATAAAATTAGCTGTATTATACTGTAAAAAACCACATTAATTTTTTACAGTGTAATATGCGCATTTCTTTCAAACTTCAGTCGAATGCTCCGAAAAAATATGTGGGTTATGAAGAAAAACTGTTCATATATTTTAATTTAGATCAAGTGTTTTTCCTCTGTTAGACGAAAAAAAAGTTTTTTGGGGGGAGGGAGGTAAACCAGTTATATTAAAATAAAAACTAAAAACTTTACTAACACACGCACGAAGAAAAAAAAAAACACATAAATCTGAGAGGGGCTTCTGTTGAAATTCCACTAAGTTTTGTCTCTCACTTCACGTACCAGAGTTCCTTAAATAATATCTAGCACCTCCCAGGAAAAAACCCTGAGTGTGCCACTGATTGTATATCAGCAAAGGACATCATGGCTTTGCAACTGGCTTTGGTGGATCTAACCTGCCTGTTCGCAAGAAAGGGAGCTTCAAGTGGAAGGAGACAGCTGCATTTATATACCGAAATAAAATTTGGGAAATTATTTCTTTATTGCCCAGTAATTGTTGAGGCAAGAGTCTATAGATGCTACATCGAGAAATGACCGACTTAAGCTAGAAATAATTTTTCGCGTTTTATATTCCTCCACATAAATGTAGTGGTCTCATTTCTACCAATACTCCATGCACAGTACAAAGAAATCTCTTTTTTCATATGACACTATGGTTCCTTGAAGCCTTAAAAATTTGTACAGTTATTCAAGGTAACATTGAGCCACAATTTCTCTATTTTATTTTTTCCCTCATATTTTAAGCTTCATTGAATTTTTGACATGAAAGGAAAAATAAATACTCCTAAACTATTGTACAGTTAAATAAAAGCAATTAAAACAATGTTAAATACATAAATGAACAGGAAACTCTGCACACATGCTTCGGCGTTACAAGGAATGCTTTTTCAATGCAAAATTTTGAGCTTAAGGATGAAAAGATTTGTTAGATATCCGGCCGGAATCCGGTTATAGGGCAATAACTGGTAACTGCACGAAATCCTATTTATGCTCTGTGCAAAAAATCCGAACCAGAAAACAGTTCAGGGGGGGGTCAAATAAGTAGCACTTCAATGAAAGTAAAATCACAAACAACAGCGTTTTTAAAGCAGAAACTTTGCAAAAAGAATTCTTTCAAGTTTTTGAAGGGCAACAAAGAGCCCTATTTAGTATTTACAGTGCAAAATCGTATGAGTTCGTGGATGTAAATATTGTTATATCCTATTTTCATTAAACCAATCATAGTGGCATTAAAACTATCGAATTCAATCTAATTTGCATAAAGTGTGAAGACGGAAACGTACCTGCTACCGCGTCACTCGTCAGCAATCGTCCAGCGACATTCGATGGCATTGAAATGGTTCGACTTCGCGCAGTTTGGAAATGCTCGCGGATTTAATCCATTGAAACATATACTGGCCGACCTACTGCACACAGAACACGTCTTTATATACTTGCAACCCGGAATCGGGATCAGACAGGAACAGCTTTTTCCTCAGGAAAAAATATCCTTCCAAGATGATTGACCGTGGCCAGGTGGAAACCGACTTTCTCGATTTCCTGCAATTTTTGCCCGAAAAAGTTGAATGGGCGTACATCATTCCATTGACAACTCGACAACATTTCCGTTGGCGGCAAGCCATCCTCCAGCGCGTTTAGTGCTGGAGAGCTGTTTATTTTTGCACCCTTGCTCGATTTCTGGTTCCGGATGGATCATCAACGTTTCCTGCAGGATGTAAGAAGAAACTATTTTATTTCTTAGTCACCATAACACTTCCCAATTTAGTGTATCGATACCGTAAAGTGAATCTGACGTATGATTGCAATGAAAGTCGAATAGTTTTTCTGTGGAACGATTCATCCATATCACATTACAGCAGAGATGTTTATGACTAAGCTCGATCAGGCCATTAGTATTAGTGCACGGTCTAATAGGTTCAGGTTCATGGTACGGGCCTCACATTCTGAGCGGCCTCCAAATCACTTAATTTGAAATACTATTTGCATTATACGAGTATGTAATCCGAATTAAGTAAAATTTATTTTTTAGTTCTGCTAATGTGTGATGCAATGAAATAAGTACAGTGGTACATTAGAGTATTTTTTTTTTTAATTGCCATATAATGTAAAAGAGTGTTTTTATTTGAATATGCTAAGTAAAGCTGACTAAAAATTACATTTTTTAATGTACACTACACAACATATATTTATTTCAAGAAAAATCACTTACATATTTTTGCCTTAAAGATACTTTTTATATTTTTTAGATGAAAGAAAACTGAAAATCATCTGTGTTTTAGAGTTCGGATTTTAAAAAAAACTATACGAGTATATACATATTTTTTAAAGTTATGTTACAAAATATTCTATCATTCCTATTTTGTTAAGTCTGTAACAGTGGTTTTGTGAACGTTACCAATTTCTGTAAATGTTACTAATTTAAGGAAAACATTCTAAATTGACTCAAAAATGAGCCGTCTGAAAATCAATTCGAAGACATGCTTATTTGAGGTAAAAATTAACAAATCTTCTGTAGTTTGAAGGATAGTTTTTTGACTCATTAATTTCTTGTGTTATGTTTCTATGACTATTTCTGCTTCAAAATAGTTTTGCTTAATTCAGATAGGTAACAGTAAACTTGAGTTTGGAAAGAAGGAATGTTTGGAAAAAAAACTGAAATATTGCTAGATGATCAGGCGATCCGCGCAAGAAAATTTAGAATTTCTTTACCGGTTGCAAAATAATCATTGATCATGGTCTTCTTTTGCAGTGTCTTTAAAAATAACAAGTTCCAAAGAATGGGACAAACAGTGAACATATATATCACGCAGTCCCTTTTCCATAAATTTTGTTTCCAATCATGGAAACGCACCTACCACGAATACAGCACCATCATGCCCCTGCTACAAATTTTGAGCATCTTTTCTTGGGAGGAAAAATTTAAGAGTTTTTCAATTATTTCTTTCCCTTTTACCTCTTTTATTTCCATAAATATTTGGGGAAGGTGGGGGCTCAACACATTAGCAAACTCCAGGGGTGCCCACAGGAGGGGATTATGGCGCAAGTTGCGCCATCAAAATTTTTGGGGGGGATTTTTTTAAACTAATTTATTTATTTATATATTTTTTTATTAATTAATTTTTTTAAATAAATTATTTGCTGATTATTTTAAATTTAAATTATTCATTAATTTATATTTTAATTTAAATTATTTTTTTATTATTATTGATTTATTTATTTATTTGCGTGTGTGTGCGCTCTTGGAATGTCTGGAAGGAAAAAAAACGATTATATTCCGTACATAATAATTAGTACTTTTAAAAAATAATATAGAAAAAAATAATAGTTATAATTTTAAAAAATAAATAAGTAAAAGTTAAAAAAATAAATAAATAACATTGAAAAAAATTAATTAATAATATTTAAAAAAGTATAAAAAAATAAACAAAATAAAAAAGAGGGTTGTGAAAATTTTTGAGGGGAATTTGCGCCATTGAGCTTGGGGGGGATAGGCACCCCTGGCAACCTCAGAATCGATGCGCCCTGGGAAAAAATGCGCGCAGTTGTCGTGGCAATTTTTCTAAAATATGATCACCACGGACTTTCCAAAATAGTTATTAAAATATAAAAAAATTGCCTAATAAATATTTTGGCGGCAAAAAAAAGTTCCATAAAATGTTTCAATAATCCACGAAAAAAAAGTATTTTCCGACTTCATGTACTTTTTTTAATATCAATATCAGTAATTAAAAGTAGCACTTTTGCTAAGCTGTTAAAGTTGAATAACGAAATATATTTCTGGAAAACTCAAATGCTTTATATGCCTGTAAAACGAACTTTAATTTTTAAGTTGATGCATTTGATGGATCGAAATTGTGCAAATTTGTCAAACAATATTAGAGTTATGGATGGTTAAATGCTGAAAAGTTATTGTAGAAAAAAGTTCGCCTCTATTAGTTATTGACATGTCGCAATTTCCTGTGCCAAGCTTCGAAGGTGGTCAATTTTCCAAAAGTTTCATGTTCTAAGCAAAGTTTTAAAAGTTATATGTCGAAAAACAGGCATGAATTTTAGATGAATTTTAACGCGTAAACCAAGGTTGTGTCCTTTCTTTTGTAAAAGTTGTTCCATGAAATTAATTCCCCTCTCACGGCACATTATTTACGCAGGCACTTTGATTTCATTTTTGTAATGTAATATAGAAAGATTTGAATGAAGCTATCAAAAGTAGGACTGTTTTCATTATTTAAGAGTCGAATATTTGTGAAAAAGCATTTTTAGCGTTGTTTCTAAATAAAGCACTAAAAATTACTGACAAAAATATGCCATATGCTTGTTAAAATTTCTGGATGATTTAAACCAAATTTTAATAACCGTCTGTTCAAAAATATTTTAAAATATTGCAACAAAACACTTAAAGTTTTACTTCCATACAATGCATGAAATAATTTGAACACTTCTAATTAGGCTTGTGAAGTGAAGTTCTCTCGACAGCATTAGAAAGTCTGATTTCATAACGTCTCGCTAAATGATTTCCACGTGCTCTTTAAAGTCACTTCGGCAGAAGAGAAGTTTAAAAAATATTACTGTCTACTCTCCTCATACAGCTATAAAAAAGAGGACTTCCTAAAAAGGTGTCATAAATCTGTCAGGTGAGCTGAAACGTTTTATTCCCTCGCTTTCCCAACGGTCCTTTCTTGCGCATTGCGCAACCATCTTTACAGAGAAAAGCACGTTTTTTTACATCTCCCGGTAGCTTCCTTCTGAAGTCGATAGCGTAACAGACTTTCAAAATTCATTTCTAGTCTGAAAAGTAACTCGAATTTAAAAAAAATTAATACCCTGCCTCACTGAGAAATATTTATGAAATTTTCAATTCCGTCATACATTTTATAAAATATCATGGTTAAAAAATAATATTTTTTGTCTTGATTACGTTTCTAAACAATCATTTCTCACACATTTTATTGAACTAAACCGTATGGAGAGTTCTGCCAAAAGCTTTCGAACTGAAGTTTTAATTTTATGAGATAGTTTCAAAAACAATTTACTTACAGGTTAATCTCCTCAGACCTGAGAGAAAAATAAAAGTCGAATACTTTTTCCAAGTACCTTGAATACTTGTTTTATTTCCTTTTTTTTTATATGTTATGGGAAAATGCAATCTCTTTTTCATTTTAATCATTTTTTTTTTTAATTATGGGCTGCTAGGGAGGGTGTATCAAATGTTTTGCAAAAGAATCAAATACTACAATCAGGAAGTTTTTAGGCTTCTAGTAAGATGGACTGGTTTGGAGTTTTAACTACATATATGCACTATATAAATGCAGTCTGACGACCGATAAGATAGAAATGCCCGATTTCGGGTTATAGGTGAGAAAGGGTACATCTTATAATAATCAGAGGCGTAGTTTTGGTATTGAAAATATGCATTTGCCTGTAATTATAATGTAGGCATATTATGTTATCATATTAATCTTATTGAAGAAATGAGTTTGTTCACTGTCATTCATTTCTTCTGTTCATTAGTATTGATTTCACACCCGGTGTGTACAAATACTTATCACTACAAAAACAAAATGTTTTTTTTTACATAAGTTTAAGCTTTCGATTTTTCTTTCGTGCCTCTGAATGAAGTCAAACATTTTATCATTTTTTTTTTCATACGAAATAATTTTATTTTCTGATCGTTATCAATTAAATGAATGCGATTAAAAAAAAAAAATTGAAGCTACGAAATTCCATTGCTTCTTTTCAAATTTATTCAGATAGAATTGTCTTAACTTGACCGGTTGCCAATTTCCAACACTAGTATTGCCAGACATATATAGAAAATGCTGTGGTAGCATTTCATCTACTTTTGATAACTTTCCACTCAAGTAAAAGACGAAAAAAGCGTTTCAGATGGCTTAATGCATGGTAAAAATATATCAGTTCAAAAAACAACAAGAAGTTCTGTCAAGAACTAAACGAGCCTACTTTCCCGTACATCGACATCGGCATTCTCGCATCTGATCATTATTCTCTTGATTATCTGAGACTTAAAATTATGTCAAACATACCTTTTTAACACTTAGAGCTGATTTCGAAAAGCAAAATATACCCCTTTCATCAGATGAAGTAGACACGTAAAAAGTAATTAACGAATAAATAACGTTTTGTCGCACCTTTTAAAGAGTGTAACTGTTCCTCCGTAGAAAAAATCCTCATCGTTTTCAAAAAAAAAAAAAAATAATAATAATAATAAAATAAATAAAAGTACAAAGAGCATCAAAACACATTTTATCAAAGAAAGAAAAAAAAAAGAAAAAAAAAACTCGTCCGTTAATAAAATATCTCGAATTTCACTTTTAATCTGTTGCCAGTTGTTAAATATAAATAAAGAATAAAATGTTCTCGTGAATGAAAAATTTTTGTTACAAAAAAAACATCGTCTGCCAAGAAAAAAAAAATAATAATAATAAATAAAATAAAACAAATTTATAAATAAACAAAAAATCGTCTGCACAGTCAGTAATTTTTTTTTTTTGAGCCTGCATTTCCGCCATGTTTGCGGAGTCGGAGTCGGAATCAGAGTCCTCATAGAAGATTACTCAGAAAAGTACGTTACAAACATTATTTATCAAAACCATTTTCTTACAAAGTTAGTTTGAAGGAAATCCGACTTTAAGTTCAGGATCAACATTCAACTTAAATTCCCCGTAGACGCTAATGTTAATTTTTTTTTCTGAACGGTTCAATATTGAACGAAAAATGGTTCAAATCAAAAAGCGAAATATGGGAATGCATGGGAAAGCCTCTCCGAGATCTTTCAAACAAAAAAAAGTTTATTCCATTCGGATGGTTCACTCAAAAGTAATTAGGTGGGGAAAGGTTGCTTGAACGGTTCAATGTTGAACGAAAAAGTGTTCAAATTGAAAATTTTAATACGGTAATGAAGTATCCTTGCTGAGATCCTTCGAACAAAAAAAAGTTTTTTTAAATCGGACTATTCACTCAAAAGATATTAGGGGTGACAGCTTGATTGAGCGGTTCAATGTTGAACGAAAAATTGTTCATATTTGAAATAAAAATACGGGAATGAAGTACCCTTGAAAAGTTCTTTCCAACAAAAAAAAGTTTGTTCAAATCGGACTGTTCATTAAAAAGTTAGCATCGCGGGACCGGTTGTTTGAACGGTTCAAAGTTGAACCAAAAATTGTCGAAATCAAAAAATGAAATATAGGAATGAGCTGCACTCGCTGAGATCTTTCGAACAAAAAAAAATTTATTCCATTCGGACGGTTCACTCAAAAGTTATTAGGTGGAGAAAGGTTGCTTAAACGGTTCAATGTTGAACCAAAAGTGTTCAAATTGAAAATTTAAATACGGTAATAAAGTATCCTTGCCGAGATGCTTCAAACAATAAAAAGTTTGTTTAAATCGGACTGTTCATTCAAAAGTTATTAGGGGTGACAGCTTGATTGAGCGGTTCAATGTTGAACGAAAAATTGTTCAAATCGGAAATGTAAATACGGGAATGAAGTACCCTTGAAAAGCTCTTTCCAACAAAAAAAAGTTTGTTCAAATCGGGCTGTTCATTAAAAAGTTAGTATCGCGGGACCGGTTTTTTGAACGGCTCAAAGTTGAACCAAAAATTGTTCAAATCAAAAAATCAAATATGGGAATGAGCTGTACTCGCCGAGATCTTTCCAACAAAAAAAAGTTTGTCCAAATCGGAATGTTCATTCAAAAGTTATTAGGGGGGGACAGACAGACCGACAGACCGACCGACCGACCGACCGACCGACCGACCGACCGACCGACGCACAAATTCCCCATCTCAATACCCTACTTTCAAATTTTTAATTTTTCGATATTCATTTTACCTTTTTATTTTTTTAACTTGGCGATATTTTTTGGACTTGGCGATATTTTTTTAACTTGGCGATATTTTTTGGACTTGGCGATATTTTTTAGATGCATTAAGCTACTTTTGATACTTTTTTCGTCTTTCTTTTATTTTTAACGGGAAAGTAGGCTAAAAAGGAAAAAAATCAAAAATTAAAAAATATTAAATAAATATCGGATAATTAAAAATTGAAAAGTAGGATTTTGAGATGAGGAAAATGTGTCCATCGGTCTGTCGTCGATCTATCTGTCTGTCTATCTCCTCCTAATAACTTTTGAGTGATCAATCCGATTCGAACCCATTTTTTTTCGTTCGAATGATTTCGACACGGACACTTCATTCCTGCATTTCACTTTTTGATTTGAATAATTTTTCGCGCAATTTTGAACAGTTCAAAAGCCTTTCCTGCAAAAACACTTCAAGAGAACAGCTCAGTTTGAACAAACTATTTTTTGTTTGAAAGATCTCGGCGAGGACACCTCATTCTCGTATTTGACGTTCTGTTTTGAAAAATCAGAACGTTAAATAAAATCGAATGTCAAAATAAAAAGAACGCAAAAAATCTTAACATAAGCGCCTTCGATGAAATTTAAGACCGACATAGATCCCGAACTTAAATGCGGACTTTCGGGCAGCTATGTACGCCGCGTCCATAGACCCCTGTAGCAAGGAATTGCTAATTTCTAGTGGGAGGAGTGGTGAACCCCACTTGCCCCCCACCCCCTCCCCTCCTCGCCTCAGATGGGTGCCTTCGAAAATGGCTCGATTTTTAAAATAAGAACGTTGTTATTTCTAAAACAATTAAATGAAATACAAGTAGGAAAAACGTTGAAATTGCTCTGCGTATGTTGTGATATGCTGCCAGGGCCTGATTATGACACAGGCCATCTAGGCCTAGGACTGGGACCTCATCTTTCTAAGGGGCCCCTAATTTTCGAAAAACTTATGCAAAGGATTAAAGAATTATGTATTTTAAAGAAAAAATAATGATTCACAAATTGAAAAATAAATAAATCTCTTTTAAAATAAGAATAAATAAATCTCTTTTGATACTGTTTAATTAGTATTCCCCTTATTTAGTTCATTTTATGTAAGTAAAAAAGAATTCTTTCTTGAGAATTAACTGTAAAACTTTTGCGATAAAATGGATATGAAAAAGCAGTATCAGGGCGAGACATGATGCATACCCAGTGCAAGGGTATATTGCCTTGCAGAGCTACATACAATGATCCCCAAAAAAGGCTTGTACCGCCACTGCGAAAAAGTTAAACTTTTTTTGTTAATAAAGTTAAAAAGTTAAACTGCGAAGAGTCTAACTTCATAGAAGGGGGCCTCCAAAGTATTGTCGGCCTTGGGCCTCACTTTTAGTTAGTCGGGTGTATATTATAAATGTATGTATGCTATATATTATAAATGATAGACACGTAGTGGTGTTGTTGTGAAGTACAAAGAGGGGATTTGGAAACATTAAAACAAATATTTTACTTGAATTGAAATTGCGCTATATATATATTTTTTTTAATAAGGTATTTTGCCTCCTATTTGTGATGTGACTTTGCGTTGTCCTAAATAGTACAATAGCTTGGAATCAGTCCAGTGATTCATTTTAATTTGATCAAATAATAAGAATTATTATTTAATATTATTACTATTATTATTTATCTTTTGGATATTTATACGATAGGTTTATAGTGTTTCCTCCATTTTACACCAACAAATACACAGGCCCGTTATTTAAGGCGTCAGCGGGTCAATTGCTCCACCTCTCATCCCCCGGCTTTGAGAAATCAATGTATTTACTTATAAGTTGGCTAGGTTTTTGTTGCATTCAAAGTTACAATGTGTTGGTACCATTTGTCCCCCCCCCCCCGGGAAAAACTCGAAATGACGAGCCTGCAAACACAGTAGAACTATTAAAATATGAGTGTAGGTGAGAGTTTGAAATTGAGTAATTGTGGTTTAAAGTCACTCATAATAATTGCTCTTATTTTGAGCGCAAAATATGCATGCGCTGCAAATATATTGATTTCATGAGTATAGATGCCTGTGTCCCCTTCAAAATCAATGACACCTTCGCCCCCCCCCCTACTACAAAGACCCGCCAAGCCATTTCAATCTCCCCCCCCCCAAAAAAAATAATGAAAAATACCCCTATGTAACCCACCTAAAATTTTCCGTGACACACCTCGCCCTAATGGGCACCCCTGTACTTGAGAGATTCTTGTTTCCGAAAACAATGGGTTTTGGCAAATTTCCGAAACACACGACTTAATTGGGTATTCGGACAACCACATAATTTCTGCAACAAAACTTGCTTATCCGAAATGTGCACATCTCATCTTAAAAGCTTCCCCGTGCCACCGCCTATGCAAAAAGCAAAAACCACAACAACTAAATAAAAGGTCCAAAGCACTTTTACCCCATTTGCCATATAAATAGTGCATCAGTTCCGAAGTTAAGATAAGGCTCTCTTTGTCAGGATCGTTTAAAAATAATATGCTGGAGCAGCGCTTTCCTCCGCCGTTAATTTATTGCGGACACAAATCCTTTTAACACGCAGCCTTGACCAAGATAACGCGCATCCCATATCGTATAGTAAGCGGCTTGGAAGCTGGAGCACTAAAATAAGAGCGAAGAGATAGTTTGTAGGGGTCATTTAGAATAGCTGGATTAAAGGAACTTCGCAGCCACTGGCGTCGGTCTTTAATTTATTTCGTTTTTTTCCCCTCTTTCTTTCATTCTGGCTGTGATTTACTTTCTAAATGATGTTTTTGAAGCATGTGTGTGT
Source organism: Uloborus plumipes (assembly GCA_038373865.1). Taxonomy (NCBI): domain Eukaryota; kingdom Metazoa; phylum Arthropoda; class Arachnida; order Araneae; family Uloboridae; genus Uloborus; species Uloborus plumipes. The sequence goes on along the minus strand of JAXGGA010011867.1, from coordinate 21,450 downwards.
GACAAAAGTGACAATAAACATTTACAAAGAGGCTTTTATTATGTGGCTGCAACGCGGAGTGAAATTAAAGGGTTATAATTTTTGAGAGTTAATGTTGGTGGTATTTTGTAGAAACACGAAACGCAAGAAGCGATAATTGAATCGCTTGTTTCCGAAACACGTCAACGAACATTTTTTCACACTCGCTTTTTTTTTTTCATGCTGTAAATAGATTTGAGAAGGCAATCATATGCGTCATATAGGTTATTACTATAACCAAATATAGAGCTTAGAGCAGAAATCTGTGAGACTTACATCGGTGGGTTTGGCTCCATGGACCTTCGTCAGTGGAGGATTTACCATACCTTACCATATCCTTACCAATTGCGAGGGACTGGGTCATAGGGATTACAAAAGTACACATAAAAATGTTTTACATAGATCCATGATATACAGGGGTGTCTCAAAAATGCGTTGTGATATGTCAAACTTTTAAGTCTGCCACTTGGCTTCGTGAGGCTAATCCAGTATTGTACCACGAAGTCAAAAGGACCTCAGCGTTCAGAGGCAAAGTCAGATATTTACTCGAAACGTACTCCACAAATCCATCGAGTGACATGGGAAAATATGAAATAGGAAATAAAATTACAAAACAAAAATTGTTGTCATTATTACTTGATGCTTATTTTATTGGACACATGTTTTTCAGAAATCAATTTCTGACTATTTGGCTCCAAATTTGGTATATTGTCACTTCTCATGCTATTCAACTTGTAACATTTGACAAAACAATGGGCCACACTAGAGCCGCTATATAAACAGGCCGACGCATCAAGGTTAAGTTTCACCACTTTGGATCCAATTCCTTAACTTTTACTTTCAAATTTTCATTGTCGCGGAGTAGGGTTACCAGAAAAATGTTTTGGCACATTGCTAAGCTTTGCCAAATCCACGTGCCGCTAATAATTGCTCATAGTGAAAAATTACCAAAACGCGATTACTGGCCAGAAAAGACAACCACTCAAACACACAAACACGAGCTGGATCCAAAGTGGTGAAACTTAATCTTGATACGCCGGCTCGTATATATAGGGGCCTTAGGCCATACGGATCAGCTTCGAAGGTGGGATTTGGTCCCCGGGCTGCAGGATGGACACCACTGGTTTTATCAATGAATTTTCTTAAACCACATCATTTCACAAAGCTTGTTAGCTTTATTTTCAAAATGTCTGTCAATTTACATTATATTTCATTTGAAATCATGAGAATGGAACTAATAAATATCAAATCATAGGGTGCAGTAATTTAACACGTACGTGTTTTTATAGTAACTTTTCACAAAGTACTTCATACTTACACAAAATTGCTTAACGATTCAGCACTATTTTCAACACAAATTTTAAATGCCATTTTGTACTTAAACCCTCACTTTTCAAAACGATGAAATCTCTACTAATTATAAAGCTGAAGGTGGGTCTGTCTTTCTTTCCCTCTTTCCTTCTTTCTTTCTTTCTCTATTTCTGTCTATTACGCACGCAGCGCCAAAACCGTTCGGTCGATTTTCATAAGATTTGGTACAAAATTAGTTTGTAGTATGGGGTACGCACTACGAAGCGTTTTTCCGAAAAAATTCTATTTCGTTCTTTTTCTATTCTAACTCTTAGCAAAAATTCGATGAAATAGGGAAGAAATACTTCATACACATTTTCAAGTCTTATGTCATTCGAAAGCTTGAAATTTTCTGCTAAAAATGATGTCAGTTTGAAGTTTCTACGAGCATTAGAAGAGCTGTAATAATTGTTTTTAGAATCCCGGAAATTCAAGGCTTACCTTCAGCAAAGCAAGCCAGACGATTCTAAAATGGTTAAGCTCGAGAATAAAATTTGTTTGAAAATAAAGATGAAATGAATTATTTTTTCAACGGAAACCAACTTTTCATGTTGTTACCATGGTTACGTTTTTATTTCGTTCATTTGTTTCGTTCTTTTTCCCTTAATAATTTTAAAAATGTATTTGTTTTTGTAGCAATCCAAACTCAAAGCCTTATTAAAATTAGTCAAATGAAATATAATAAAACCGTGATAAGATGGCACCTGTCAATCAAATGAGAAATCGAGTCCTTTCCTTAAAATAGGTAGAGAAAGAAGAAACTGACTCGTACCATTTTTGTGAGTTTAGAGACATTTTGGCGATCTTACAAGTTGTATAGAAGAGGGAATAATTCTTTAACTAAATGAGGTCAAAAAAGAGACAACACGATAGTAAACCATTCTAAATTTATCGTCTGCAAAACATATTTTACTTCATTATTAATTTATTTAAATATAAATTGCAGTAAATGACTTGAGTGAACGAATTTAGCTTTTAATTTACAGTTTACTGGTTGATGTTTGTCGATGTTTATTGTTTTTATTATCATTGTGAAGAATAATGCACGAAATTTCTGTGACTAATACTTAAAATTTTTAGGCTCAATTGAGTTTGAAAGAAAAAAGTGCTCCAAATATATTTTTGCAATGTGATTATTTATTGTTGGACGGTAATTTGCAGGAGTAACTGCATTTAATTGGCGACAAAAGTAAAAATGACTAGTAGTATATTCTTTATTGCAACCCTAATTTCTCAAATTTTCAATTCAAAATTAATTATCGGATTCGTTGCAGTCCTTGACCAATGGTACAGGGAGAGGTGAAACAAAGACCCACCCACCTACATAGACTATGAGCTGTCCAATGAGACATCTGCCTTGACCGTGAAAAATTTTAATGTTTTATCTCTTTGGCTAATTTCTATAATTTTATGACGTATTGAAGATGCAAGGGGACATCTTCAAGCTCTAGAACCAATACGAATTGCGAATTCCATTCTTCAATTTTCATCTGCTTATCACCCCTTTATGAAAATAGACAATTCTGAAAAAAGTAGAAGTCGAGTGCCATCTCTTCAAAGCCAGACTTTATTTTAACTGTTGTGAAAAAAATCGTCTGCTTTTCTTTTTTCAGTTTTTAAGGAATTAAAACTCGGTAAATTATAAAAATATCGTATAAATTGCGGTATTGCAACGTTCTTTCTATCTTGTTTCATTTCGGAAAATGTCTTATTTTGTTTTTAAAGCTATGAAAGAAAACTTCCCTTTTCTTTTAAACTTTGGTAAGATTTCTGTTGGTTTCTGTAAATAACAAAATTGTTCTTATTTTCTCTTTTGTCTTATTTTTATATCATAGTTTAAAGAATTATAGTTGAATTAAAATTGAGTATTCTTTCTGCGATATCAATTAATAACCAAATGACGTTTTAGTTTTATACCACGGGCAAAGCCGTGCGGGTACCGCTAGTTTATAAATAAATACACAAATTTAAAAGCGCATTATACTTAAAAACCATTGCCAGATTATCGCATAGCGCCCGAGGCCCGTGTCCTGAGCGTGGAATCTAAGAAGCAGGAACTTTTTCTGTTGTAATACGTTTTCAGTTTTTTTTTTTTTTTTTCAAAGAAAACTTCAGTTTTTGAAATGTGTCATGTGCCACAATAACTATGGTACAAATAAAATATTCTATAATGTTTTGGTTCATGTGATCAATTTGGTTAGTATTAATTATAACTGCTGGTATTTTTTTTTTTTTTTTTGTAATTACAGGTTAGTCCAGATATATATGAATTCAACCTAAGCCAAATATGAAAATGTAAATCGATCATTCAAAACGGGCACAAAAATGTGGTAAAGTGGGATGATAATGCTTCACAAGGACATTTGGCACCTATGACAACACATGCTACATGTCAATTTAACAATAATTGATTTATTTTCTCCGAACAGGCAACACATGATAGGTGGCAGCACCAACTAATAATTGACTACTAGCTGCGTGGCCCGGCGTTGCACGGGCTGTAATGTAGTGAAGGCAGTTTGAGAAAACTACTCGCCACCAAGGCGGCTCGCCTTTACAGTAGCGAGGAAAGTTTCAAAAAACTACTCGCCGCCAAGGCGGCTCGCCTTTAAAGTACCAAGGAAAAGTTTAATAAACTACTTCCGATAAAGCGGCTCGCTAAAAAGCTTTCCTGCATCAAAGAATCAATCGAATTATTTGCACATGCTTCCTCAAAAATAAAGACGATGTCAAGTAGCGCATGCTTAGCACTCTCCCTAAATAACAAATAAAATCCCTTTCCAAAAATAATTATTTACAAACCGCTTTCTTCCTGTAAAATTAATTGCAAAATTCTAAACGAAAAAGTTCTTTTAATATTTGGATCACAGCCAAAAAAAGCCCCTTCTAAAAACAGCAATTGCAATTTTATTTAAAAACACATTTTCAAAATGGTACCAGAGAAATCATATGTCATTAATAATTAGAATAAAAACAATTGTTAGAACTTTGTTATAACACGTATTCCAAATGACAATGGAAAAAAATAACACTCTTTCATTTTAAAAAGTTCAATTTAATTAACGTTTTAATTTAAAATCGCAACGGAAAGAAATAAATATCTTGGAATTTTAAATAGTTCAATAATTTAATTAACGTTTTAATTCAAAATGGCAACGGTAAGAAATAAATATCTTGGAATTTTAAGCAGTTCAATAATTTAATTAACGTTTTTATTCAAAATGGCAACGGTAAGAAATGTCTTGGAAGTTTAATCATTTATTAGGCTTAATCGCTTTAAACTTGACTACTTATTAATTGATATCTTCGCTAATTAAAATCGTATAATTATATAAACTGAAACTAATGAAGCCTGAAAAATTACCTATCTATCGGTACCTGGTTCGACTTTCAGTTCATTGGCGTTCAGGAGAAAGAAGCGTGACATAGAAAGATAGTTAGAAAGATAGTTAGAAAGATACTCAGTTTTTAATATAAGTAGATTTATTTAAAAATAGGCAGCACTGGATAGATGGCAGCACCAATTCCATTAGTTTATTTCTTTCAGAATAGGCAATACTTGATAGATGGCAGCACCAATTTGGAATAGTCAACACTTAATAGATGTCAACGATGTCATGTCAACACCAACTACCAGCAATCTGCTGTCATCTCTTTTCTTTCGTTCTTCCAGCCCCAATTAATTTAATTGGGTGTCGGGTAACGCTACTGAAAGTCATCGCAGCATTTGGCAAGGGCGGATCCAGAAATGTTCCAAGGGAGGGGCGATTGTCTTTTTTTTCTACTTATCCCCCTTTTTTTACCAGATATCCTTTGTAACACGTGTTTATTACAAACGTTTCGGTCTTCAGTTTCAAAAAAAATTCCAGATTAGAGCCCCGAATTCCAACCACTTCTTATAGTATCAGCGAAGATCATCTAAAATTGCCTTTTTTGAACTTCATAGTTGAAAAACTGCTGGAGAAGAGTGCCTCAAGGGAGGGGCGATCGCCCCTCCCTTGTATTCGCCCTTGGATTTGGGCATGGTGCTTTAGGGGGTCTTTAGTACCCCGTACCCAAGGTAACTTGAAGCAACAGATCCGTGGACTTTCGGATCCACAGATTTAAAGCGCATGTACTCTGGATTTTTCACGGCGCCATGCTCCAAATCGGAATCCTCCGATTCTGAGTCTTCAGAACAGAGGCCCCGAATAGGCCGCAAGCTGAATTCGCTAAGAGAACGTCTTTGCGACCTCAAAAGATTTTTCGTGCATGAATCACCATTAACCTTTAAAATCAATTATGTGGCATTGTGTCCTCTCAAGGCTAATTAACGTACGATCAAACAGATTCGGGACAAGGACAAAAAAATTTTAGGAGCAGCAAAGTAGTTTAAATTTCCTTCCATCATTCCTTGGGCGGAGACTATTACTCTGTTGTCGAATGTGTACAAAAAATGTATGCATTCTACTTTTCGTGTTATTAATATATTCAAATCTAAATATTAGTAAAAAAAAGTATTATTACAAATATAAATTCATAAAATCTCAAAATAAGGAAATTAATAAAAAGAAGAATAAATAAGTAAAACCTCCGCAAAGCTTCCATATTCTACAACAAAGTTTATGATCCTCAAAGGGATGTACAAGAGGAACTTTTAATCTAGTTGAGTGCAAAACTTAGAACATGCAATTCTCTAGTCACCAGTTCAATGTTCTATCATTTAGGGCACCAGAGCATCAGAAAATTGTAAAATGAGAAATGTTGAAGGAAAATTTCAACTTGCAAGGGAAAGCCATAAAATAAATAAAATGATTTTTTTTATTAATTGTACGGTCATTGCACCTGTACATTCGAGTCCTATTGCAGTCCAGTCCTGCTGAATGCTTGACCCTAGGTTCTGGTTCAAAATTAAGAACAGAGCGCTCTTCGGGGCCCTATCCCGGTTAAACCACGAAGCTGTGGTAGGTACGGGGGACCCTGGAGTGGGAAATGAAATGAAATGAACCAGTATTCTTCCATTTTTAATGTACCAATCGATTGACGAAATCTCAAGACAAGACATAGGTAAGGTTAGAGCCTTAGGTAGTAAGTAGCCTTAGATAAGGTGAGAGAGTAGAAATTTGCAAAGGACAAACACCGTAGGTTTAGTGCTGCCATCTATTGTAAAATCGTTAACACATTTTAAAATATTTGTCTTTGGTAGGACATAGTAGGCAGTAGGGGAATGTGGGGCAAAGCGAAATGGTAAAGAATTTTCAAAATTAGCAGCGCCACCTATCCAGAAATATTTTAACTGAGTTCCTAGACATATAGTTGATTCCTGTCAAAAAAAAAAAAGTAGCTCCAAAGATTAACGAAAAAAATTATACGAGAAATTTTCAAAATTTTATATCTTTATTGTAATGTTCGTAGTTTTTCAAAAATGTTTCTTGTCATAAAAAATGACAATTTTTTAACTATTCTTTAAACTATTAATTGAGATCTACTGCTGTCCAGTGCTGTCCTTATTTTGATTATATTAGGCATTTTTTTATTTTAAATGTTTAGTGTAATTTGTCAAGTGCACGCGCGGCAAAGTGAAATAGTTCATTTCGTTTACTTATTCATTCATTTATTAAATCACGTATCTTCGTTTATTAATCTATTTGCATTTCTTTACTTAATTATTTACTTATTTACTCATCCATTAACTCATTTTCTTATTCATTATCTATTTTATTCACGTTTATTTTTCTCACATATTAATTAATTCATTTATTCATTTATTTACTTTTTCTTTAATTTTCTATTTATAATTATTTATTTCGTTTATTTGAGCATTTACTTGATGAAAATTACTGTTAATCGTCGAATAGAAAATTTTTGCATATTTTGTTTTTCACTTTGCCCCATGATTTTTTGAGGTGAAAACTTCCCACATTTTTTCGAAAGTACAAAATAACTGCCAAAGATGAAACATAATATTTCTACGAAAGTTGTATTGCAAGATGAATTGTTCCTTCTTTGTGTACAATAATTTGTAGAACAAATTTCCCATTTGTTCCTTTTGAAGCAGGTATAAGTAAGCTTAACTATTTCTCTTTGCCCCACATTCCCCTACATGAGTCAAAAACGATTTTAAAATAAGAAAGGCAATATGCTAGAAAGTGTGTTTGGCCCCCATGATTCGCACAAGTTAATGCCCGACAAGGTTGGGGAGGTAACACTTTAGCATTTACTTCATTTTCACCCATTGTTCTAATTTTTGAAACGTTTAAAAAAGAAAAAATGATAGCGAAGTTGAACAGAATGATAAAAATGTACCTGCATGAGCCCACCACCAATATCGGTCCAATACCTCCATCGGTCTTTCACCAATGGGGGTGTGAAGAGGTACTTTTCAGAAATGGGACCTCTAATTTCGCTTTATTGATTAACAAAGGGGAAAATAACATATCCATTTTTTTCCAAAAAAATAAATATTAATAAAAAATTAACAAATAGAAAAAGGATTAAAAAATGTTTTCAGCAACATTTTAAAAGCAAAATGCAATCTTTGAATATTATCTAGAATCTTCAAAAGTTTCTGCAATAGAATTCCACTAACTGAGGGCCTCCGAAATGTACCTCTCAAACATGTTTAGGAAAGAAATTTATTCTGTGTATAGTACAAACTAATAGCAAGCTTCAGTATAATAAAGATGAATAGATTAACAAACAAGATAGTTTCATAGGATCCCGCCGATATATTTATTTCTTCTTCTGCAAAAATATCAGTGTGGAAATCAGTTTTATTAAGTGGAGAAAATACTTGCACCGTTGAAATATGTTTTTGTAGAAAATGAAATAAAGTAAAGTATACAGTTAGTGAGATTTAAAATATTGAAGTGGTCACGCTAGTAGCTCTCAGTGCTTGAATGTAAACCAGAACTTTGATTTAGGATTTATGATATTTAAAACAAAATAAGTGAGAAAAATCTTAAGGTATTACTGAAAAGTATCGGTTGAAAATATTTAAAGTTTTTTTTTTGCAAGTACCGAAAACGCTTCCAATATAGTAAAAACATGAGGTAGAAACTGAAAATTTCATTCAAATTTCGGAATTTCATTCAACGCCTCCAAAAATCATCTAAAACTTCTTTTAGAGCAATATTTTTTTTAAAAAATCGAGGAGGGCAGTGATGGATTAACAGATTTTGGGGTCCGTCAAAATGTGTTTTTACGCACCCCTTATAGAAAAACAGGAGTACAAAAAATAATTTTCACCTGACATTGCGAAACCTCTTGAAACTGCGACGTGGTAAATCGGCCTTTGTTAAATCTGACCTCGACCCTATAGCCGATCTTAACATAAGCAGAGGCTTAACAACTGTGTTTTTAACATTTCAATTTCGGTCCGGAAAATAGACAGGGGAGCGCCCTCCAACCTTTTTATCCGCTAACATTACCAAAAAATTTGCAATGCATTTTTAAAACTACGAATTTAGAATATTTCTATTGAGCTTCTCACAGACTAAATTTGGTATGATCTCAACAGAGTGTCCGACGTGAAAAATTGCGTAGGAAAGATCAGAGTTGTTACATTTTTCAGAAACCGTATTTTAAGATAATTTATTCCGAACACATGGTTGTGAAACAATGTGACAGGTAAAATGCAAATCAATCCAACTTTTAGTCACTCACGTTTTGAAAATAAATGACTTTACTTTCAACAGATCCTGCTATAAATCATGCAACAAGATGGTTTAGCGCCTAAATAGACTAAACGAAACCCTCTCGGTAAGAAATTTCCGAAGCGTCACAGATTATTTAAAGTATTTCACTAGTCTGGAATAACTAAACTCAATCCGGAATAACTATATCAGAACTGAGGGCAAAAATTTCTCAAATAAGAGAAGCCTATCTTCTTACCTAAAAATAGTTTAGCAGCTCACCGAGAGGTCTTCGCAAGTATAAGAACATTTGTTGTTTGCACTATTTTTTTTCATTTCAACTAATTCCCAAACATATTCAACAAAAACCATGAAAGTAGTCAGTTTTTTCTCAATCATTACGCTTATTAAAAAAATGTTTTTAATGTCACGAGCAAAATACTAATTATTAACAATTTTATAAATTTCTAAACTGTTAAAATGGTACTCAAAAATAAGTAAAATGTACTCATTTTCGAATACTTTCATAACTCAGCATAGTTCCGAGTAAAAAAGGGTCAGTTTTGATGTACTCATTATTTTGAGCATATTCTGAAGAGCAAATTCGAGTTCATATTGTTTTCAAAAATAAATACGTTAATTCAAAAATAAGCTCATAATTTAAAAATGAGGATATTTGATTTCACTTTTATGTATTCAAAAAAAGAAAAAAAATGAGTATACTAGTGTTTTTCCAAATTGAAACTTTTTTACTCTGAGCTGTGTTAAGTTATGAAAGTACTCTAAAATATGTTCATTTTACTTATTTTTAAGAACCAATTTTTAACAGTGTTCATTACTTTAAAAAAAGTGGGATTTTTTTTTTTAGGATTTTCTCACGATCAGCTTTGGTTTAACTTTTAACAGTAGTTTTTGACGCTTGCCAAAATGCTAACTATCAGTATGCAGGCAATGGAAATTTTTAAAATTATTGAGTATTTGCACAGATACAATTTATAGAAAATATGCAATATCTACATAGTATATAATGTTAATGACCAAAATAAGTATAAAATATGAAACTATATATTATAGTTTAACCTATTAATGCCTAGCGTCTCTTTTTAGGGACGGTCCAAAAAGTGTCTGAATTTTCTAAAAATGAGCATTTAAAAAAAATAATAGTGTTAAACTATTACTTTGGTATTATTTTAATTCATTATTAACAGATTGCTGCACATAACCGTTGGAATCTTTGGATCCAACGGTCCAAATATCTTTTTCAAATATCTTCGGGAAAAGAAATGTCAAGCATTAATGGGTTATGCGAAAAAAACATAAGCTATATATTCACGTTATATTAAATAAGAAATGTTAAAAATGAACACCAGTTAGTGTTTAAAAAATCAATCACTCTCATTTGAGAGAACTTTAATCACAGAAGCATATTCAGCCATATTACTTCCTTCAAACCGAAAAGTGTGCCACAGTGTAAAGCTTTTTTGTACGAGAAAGACAATACAAATCAGCACGCCGTTCAGTCGCGACTTGACTTGATTTGGCAGACGAATAACTTGTTGATGTTGGATGCTTTGAATCTACTTGGTTGTGGACCTGGTCTAGCTCTACCGACCAATGGACATGAAACAACAACAACAACACAACTTGACTTGCTTGAATATCATGAAGCATTTTGAAAACAATTTTAACGATAAAAAAACATGAAAATTAATAATTACACTTAAACCGACATTTAACACGTCAATCTGAAATATATAAATTCAGGAAAATTGAGCAAAATATTTACCTAAAAATGATTTGACTTAAAGCTTCTTCAAATAATTATGCGTAAAAACATCTTTTGCTTTCGGAAATAGCTTCTATTATAAAAATTGAAAGACACTGTATTCCCAGCTAAAAATAATCTGCAGAAAATATGAAAAAAAAAAAGTTTTTCAGAGATTTCTGCAGATTTTTATAACAAATAAAATCTCCACATTTTGTCTTCAATATTATCTGCACAAAATCCACAATTTTTTCCCCTTCTTTCAGTTTTCTCTAAATGTTCTACAGATTTTAAAAGCTTTTCAGCAGGTTTTTTTGCTTGGTTATAACATACTATTATCAAACAGGCGTGCATTTAGTAAAAAATAATAAACACTGATCTGTTTAAATAAAGCAAAATGTTTGCGTTCTGACGCCTGCTAAACAATCACGTTAAAAGGAAGATATCTTTTCATTCTTAAAACAACATTCACTACCAGACATTTTTATAAAAATGATTTTTGAATCTAAAGACTATTTCCGTGAGCTTGATTCGAACTAAAAAGCATAAAATAAAATAAATATATGATTTTTTGAAGACAATAGTAAACATTTCAGATCGTCTAATTATATCTTTATATGTTCACTTTTTATAAAACATACAATAGAATTTAAATTAAAAATTTGAAAGGAAAAATAGGCGGTATACAGTATACCCCCTCTCCCTCTCCCTCTCCCTTCTAAGGAGAAAGATTTCTGTAAAATGCTGTGCAAATAACAATTAAAAGCTAATTCTTCCTACGTTTCTCAATGTAGGTTCAGATAATGTGTAAAATGGATCAGTAGGGGAAGACCGCCTATATTGGACCAATTCTTAAATTGGACCTCGGGCTTAAAATCTAGTACAGAGATCTATGCTAAACTTTAACGGTAGATACATAAAGTTTTAGGAATAAAATCAATGTGTATGAAGTTTCACCAGTCTTCGAACTGTGTAGCGTGAGTTACGGCATGATTTATGTTGGAAACGTGTAAAATCTTATTTTGCGGTCTTGTACCTAGTAAGATAGTACTAAAACCTATAAGCTGAGGTAAACTGCTGTAAAAGCATGATAATCTGTGTTTAATAAGGATCACATCTATGTATTTACATGCGCGGTTGTGATAATTTTTGACAGAGAAGTAAGCTGAAGAATAAAAAATGGCATGTTTTCCTTTATTGGACCAAAAAAATTTTCCTATATTGGACCGGTGGTCCAATTTAAGAATATGATTTTAAGCAAGACTTTTCATTAATTGTAACATTAAATAAGTGACTCATCTGATTTAATAGCGTAGTTAAGATTATTTTAAGCATATTTTAACACCTATTCACGATATTCATTTTTTTTTATCAAGCACATTTTCTAGAAGCTGCAAATTCTTGAAATATTTGTTTTTTTTTTTATCTTTTTCCATTAAGGTGCAGTTTCAGGTTGTTAAACGTAGTTATTAATTTAAATAAAATTTATACTGGTTTACCGAGGAAAAAAAATGAAATTCTTCGATTTGCTCGAAAAGATTTTAAAAAGAAACAATTAATATGCCACTAAAATGTTCAATGTAGATGAAACCGGTCTTTTCACTGCCCAAAAGCCCCAAAATATATCGACATACAAAAGTAACACACCAGTTTGGAACAGTAATGTGTGGTGAAAAACACACTTGCTATTTGCTGCATGATTGCAACAGAATTGCTACACCTCCCTCCTTCCCCATGCTTATTTTCAAAAGAATACGTTCCATGTATTTGCTTATCGTAAAAGGTGAGCAAAAGGTGCTTGTTTAAAAAAAGATTGGATCACAAACGATAACTCACCACAATTGATACAATATTTCATCAAAACCGTTAAACCAAGAGCATAGATGCAATAAACTTGGTTAACGAGAGCGATATAATAATGCTTTCTCTTAAAGCACACCATGCAAGATGTTATCTTTTTTCAGCCTCTGTCTACATATTTTAATCGAGTGTGTGATACATGGATGCAAGAACATCCAATGAGATCCATTACCCAATATCGAATAGAAGAACTGTTTGGTAACTCTTATAGGTAAACCTCGATCAAAGCCATGGAAAATGTGAGTTGATGCTAAAGAACAAGAATTTGGCCTGTTAATTGACATGTGTTTACCGGCATTGACTTGGCTGGAGCAGAGTTCGATGTAAGTAGTCCAGATAAAACTACTCAAAGTGAGCAGGCTACATGTTCGGTGTAAGTTGTACTGTTGCACACCACGTACAAGAACTAGCTACGACTTAAATTAGTACAAGCTCTGCATAATCAGCGGATAGTTCTCATCAAAGCATGATTGTCAACTTCAACTATGATTTTGTAAATGCCAGGCTCACATATCAATTTACCTAAAAAATATAAAATGCAAAAAGGAAGGCTATCTCAGCAATCATTCTAACGCCTTATAAAAGAGGCATAGAACAGAAAAAGTCACACAAGAAGAAGCAAGAAACTGCACAAAACAATTGTTATTGCAATATTTGTCATAGAGATGAAGTGCAAAACATGATTAAGTGTATGAAATGCCTTCGGCGAGTTTATCAACACTGCCTAAGTGAGGCTGAAGCAAAAGAAATTCTATTGCAAATCCTGGAAAAAAGCTGTATAGTTCAAATATAAATTATTCTATGATTTCCTGGTACGGTCCAATTTAAGAAGCGCATGGTTCAATTTAGGCGCATATATTCCTAAATTGGACTTTTGCAACTTTTTACAAGATCATTTTTTAAAAAATAATTTTCATATTTTCAGAAAATATAAGCTCCTAGGGTGGTTCCTGATTAAATTTAGCTTACGATGCCCTATTTTGCATTTCTGTTTTGCTTCACATGGAGCGACACAGGCCTCCTGTTCTTAGGGGGTCCAATATAGGCGGTCTTCCCCTACCAAAAAATATTCACCAGCGAAAAATCAATTGCAGCTTTGAGGCTTGTTATCCTGACAGTCAGGCAATTAAAGCTACTCCATCGGGTTAGCAGCCCCTCTCAAAATAACATCACGAAAAGTAATCTAAATTAATTCAAATTGATACATGAGTAACTCAAGAAAAATGTAAATTAACGAAATTAGCTTAAGGATTAAACTACTTGATGTAATTTTGTAAGCATGTGTTCTAATTTCACATTAGCTACCAGTTTTTTTTTTTTGGCTCTCTTTGCTTCTTTAGAGGATTTCTGCCCCCAGCTCGGTTACTTCCCATTCCATGCTGACGAGTGTTAAAAAGCACGAAACTGCAGTCTAGGGATGCACCGATTAATCGGCAGTACCGATTAATCGGCCATAATCGGCCACTTTGCCGATTATTAATAATCGGCAAAATATGGCCGATTAATCGGCGGAAAAAATATTTTTTAAATATTATTTTTCAAAGTAAACCTTTACTAAGAAATTATAATGAATAATTTTATTAACAGTAATAATAATCCTCACCGTTGATGTAAAGTTTTTAATACATTAATTCTCCTATTTGAATAAAAATACACATAGTTAATGTAGCAACATTTTTCATGCTTCTGTACTTTTCTCCTTGCTTTTAGATAATCTTCAATTTTCACAAAAAATAAAAGTTTTGAATTACATAGGCACTAATAATTGAAAAATTGAAACTGAAGGAACTTCAAAATTGGATTGCTCACAACACCTTTTTTTTTCTTGAATTTTCATGTCTAGTTTACATAATTAGCAATGTGTTAATGCAATATTATTGACAATAATATGAAAATTAGTTCAGAGAAATATGATAAAATTTTGAAATTATTTTGGGAAAATAAGGAAATTGGCAGAAAAAATTAGGAACTATTTCCAAAGTTAGAATTGTAAAAAAAAACGAAGAAAAAACTGTAACAGTGAAATTGATAGTACTGAAAACAACCATTTTAATTATTAATCGGCTTGACCGATTAATCAGCGGATTATCAACTCTCGATTAATCGGTAATCGGTAATAGGCCAATTTGCTTATCGGTGCATCCCTACCGCAGTCCATGGAAGGAATAACCGAGTTGGCGGTGTATTGCATGTATTGCATACTTATGGCTGTTGATACCTTCCGTTTTTTTATCTTTCCAAAATTTGTGCATTGTAAGCGTTTTATGCAGCCAAAACAGTCGATAAATTGTTCAATGGCAAATGATTTCGTTGTATATGTATGTATATTCTATTCTCTCCAAGCACAATTTTATTCATTGTTTGATAAAGGGTTCAAGCTCATGAAAAGGACTTACACTTGTGGATTTTTTTTTTTTCTTCACTCGACTTCGAGAATATTTCCTTTTTTTAAAAAGCTAGTTTTTTCTTCTTTTTTCTAAAATTCAGATTTTTG
Source organism: Uloborus plumipes (assembly GCA_038373865.1). NCBI lineage: Eukaryota > Metazoa > Arthropoda > Arachnida > Araneae > Uloboridae > Uloborus > Uloborus plumipes. The sequence goes on along the minus strand of JAXGGA010011867.1, from coordinate 6,350 downwards.
TATTTAGAATATAAAAACGTAGTCACAAATCTTAGCAATCACTACTTCAGTTTCTTTCAAAATACTACAGATAAACTTGAATTTCAACTCAAGAAAATAATATTCAATGTTGGGCGAATCATCCTGTCGAGTTATCAGAGGGATAAACAACCTGCATTTAAGAGGGGTAAATAACCCTTTATGTCGAGGTTAATCGCCCCACCCGCTGGTGTTAGAAACAGCAAGTCAATATGACCGGAATAACACTGCAAAAATGAACTATTGTTTTTAAACTATAATACTGGCAGCCGAGGTTCCGATTTAAAACTGTAAAATGCACAGTAATAAACTGTAAAATTAGCAATTTTTAGTTTATTATTATAAAATTAGCTGTATTATACTATAAAAACAACATTCATTTTTTTACAGTGCAGTTGTTCTTGTGATGTTCTCTTATTGTTTAATTAGATGAATCAAAAGAATATTAGAGCGATTATTGTTTATATTTAAGTACTTAAAAGCTCTAACTTAGATCATACGCTAAAAAATGCTACGTTTTCCTTTAAGTTTAGTTTAACATCGTAACTAATAGTAGATAGAAATCGGTAGAAAATTATTGTACTGTAATACAGTTATTTTCATACATTAATTCTACTGAAAAAACACTCACCAGCTCACGGTGAGGGTGTAATTACGAAAAATAACAGTTGAGGAATTGAATCTGACAGTGCGTGTAAGCTTAGTTTACCCAAAGGATCAAAATTTTTAAAAAATTGTGTTTAAATCTGAAGCATTTTTTTTTTTTTATTTTTTAACCCTCTCGGCACCCTGGACCTCATATGAGGCTCCTACTTTTGAACTCAATTTTGGAAGAAGTAAACACTTAAAATGATTTTTTTTTCACTTAGGAGCCTCATATGTGATCTACATGAATTGGTGGAGTCACTGACGAAAAAAAAATCATTTTAAGTGTTTACTTCTTCCAAAATTGAGTTCAAAAGTAGGAGCCTCATGTGAGGTGCAGGGTGCCGAGAGGGTTAAAGAATTTTCTAGATCAGTGAAAGACTTTACAAATACCTTGTATATCATACTTTTAAAAATATTAGTAGAGGAATGTGGGGCAAAGTGAAATAGCGGGGCAGAGTGAAAAAGTAAAATATTTTAAGTTTGCCGCGCCATCTATCTAGCAATATTTTAACTAAGTTCCTATTCATATAGTTGATTCCTGTCAAAAAATAAAAAATAATGCAAGTCACTTTAAAAATTTGAAACCTTTATTGTAAAATTCGTGGTTTTTCAAAAATTTAGTTTTAAAATGATAAAATTTTTGTAATTAACATTTTAGGTATTAATTGAGATCTACTGATGTCCAGTAGAGTCCTTATTTAGTTTATATCAATCATGTTTGGATTTTAAATCTTCAGTGTAATTTGTCATGATCACGCGGTGTAAAGTGGATGGGGCAAAGTGAAATAATTCATTTGGTTTACTTTTGCCTTTATTTACTAAATCACGTACTTATTTCTTTATTTATTTATTAATTCGCACTCTTTTGCTTATTAATTCCCTTATTTATTCATTCATTAACTTATTTTTTTTCTTTACTCTCTATTTTATTCACTCATTTATTTTTCTCATACATTAATTATTTAATTCATTTATTTATTTATTCATTCATTTATTTTTCATATTATTTTCACTAATTTACTTATTTGTTTTTTACGCATTCATTTGATGAAAACTACTGTAAATACTCAGATGGAAAATGTTTCATTACAAAAATATTGTATTTTTCACTTTGCTTCATAGTTTTTTGAGGTGGAAATTTTCTAGCTTTTTTTGAAAGTGGAAAATAACTGCCAAAAATGAAAAATAATCTTTCAACGCAAGTCTTATTACAAAAAATATTAGTCCTTCTTGGTGTACACTAATTTTTAGAACAAATTTCCAATATGTTCATTTTCAAACAGGTACGTTATCTTAGCTATTTCACTTTTACCCTACTAAGCAAGCAATTTTGAAATTGGTGAAACGTTTTTTAAGATTTTGAAAGGTGTAAATGTATTTTACTCTACAAAACGTGTCCCAAAATTTTTTGAGCTAGATTTCTTACCTCCATGAAAAATTCTACTGTATATTCTTCGAAATGTAGAAGCAGTACCATATTTAACGGGAAAAAATAAAAAAAGAAAATGATAATGCAAAAACTACAAAAATATTTGAGCGAAAAAGAAAAAAAAAATTTGCTGAAAAACAGATACAAAAACGTATTAAAATATTAAGCTAAGTTATGCATCCTCATCCAAAGTTATGCCTTAACTAAGTCTTGACTCTATTTTCGCTTTCATTTGTGTAAAATATTAGATATAAATGAAATATATGTAGTAAACCTGCTGTATATTTCATCTTTATTTTAAACACGAATCTTTCGGTGAAGTTAAATAAAATAATAAACATGATGGGATGCCAAATTTATATCGCATCTTTAATTAAATAATTCATAGTTTTACTCATAAGTTTAACGCTAAAAGCGTTTAGAGACGTGTGGAGAATTGTAAAAATATGCGGAAAAAAAGATACTTCTTTTTTCCAACGCAAGAAAAAAAGAACTTTTCTAGCAGTTGCGTTAAAAACGTAACTGCTATCTTCACCTATCGGAGACACCGTTACTATGGTGATTTCTCAAGCCCCGCCCTTGACTACCATTGGTGCGCTATCTATTTAAAATAAAACGCCTTCCTCAATGTGGTTACCCAATCAAAACAAGATTTTGCACAATCTACACCACCCAACTTGACGATAAATTAAAGTGACAAACTATTTTATTTCCAGTTTTAAGCTCCAGTTCGTCTCTGTGGGAACTGTGTTTCGAAAGGAAATATTCATTGAAATTAATTAACAACTTTGTTACCGTAGGGAATGTTTGGAATTCATAATATTGTAGATATCTATTTGCACTATAATGGTACCGATACTTCATTATGTTTTATCAGATTAAGTGAAATTAATTGGCGCGGAGTGAGCTATAAATAAAAAAATATTGCATACCTTTCAAGATATGAGATGCAATTAAAAGAAATTTAACATGGAAAAGGAGCGTAAAAGATGTCTTTTGTGCAGAAATTTTTCCGTCGCGGGTTTTTTTTATTAGAAACAAGAACTATGCTTGTTAGAGAGTAACATTTATTTTAATAACGAATTGGAAAGTTTAATTAATTGTTCCTCGTGAGACATGAAGAGTGTATTGATAAAAATATGAGACACAAAAAATTGCTAATTACTATATGCATGTGCTTGGGGTTTCAAAGAGCACCTTTGGAATAAAACCTCGTGCAGCCTCGAAGCACATTTGTGTAATAATATGAAATTTTGTGCTTCGTAAATGCTGTTTATCATTTTAATCCAACAGGAAGATGGGGGCAATAAATGAATTTCATCCCTTTTCTTCCAAATCGGAAAGGATTCCGTGTAGCCCTAAAACGCAGCTATGCAAGTAATTTTCAACTTCACGGTAAAAAAATTGGTGCAACATTACTCCGTAAAAGCTGTTGCAGCATAGCTGCCTCCAATGCAATTTAGTAGTTTAACAGTTTAAACTGGTGTAGCGTTTTGAATCGTTCATAACGTTACACCAGTTCTATCGGTTGAGTTATTCCATTGCGTTGGAAGCAGCTTTGGACGCAGAATGCTGCAAATAAACTGAGTCCATCATGGGTTATTTCGTAAATTTCGCTTATTCAAGTTTTCCAACCTATAGCCCTTAGACATAGCCAAAAAAAGATGCGCCGTTATTCTGTTGTTTTAGAACAACTGGTTTTGATAAACTGTATCATTAGAAGATGCTGTTTTGCACGAAAAAGAATTAAATATTAAAAATATTCAATAACACAAAAGAAACGTAAAACGCAATGGAGAAGGTAAAAATATGACATTGAAAAGTGCAACAGTTTTAATTCTAAACCTAATTAATCATTATTTTAAATTCGATAGTACTATGGTCAGTAGAAACATCTGTTGATTCTGATAGTCGGAAAATACAGGTGAATTATTTGAACAATAGTCTGACGCATCTGCTCTGGACACAACTAGAGTGTTGACAAAGCTAACCATCATAAGATGTTTTATGCAAAATAAGCTGGCAATATTACCACAACAACAAGTTGAAGTTTCCAGAACATAAAACACATAAATCTTCACTCATTGTATGTCCTCTGAAATTACAGATCCCGCGAACTGAACTTACAATTGAATGGCACAGCTGACGCTTAACTTCAAAGACGTTTAAAGATTTTAAAATGAAAGAATTGTAAAGCAACAAATTTACAGAGCTGCTCATCGGCTTAGAAGAGCAAGAAAGAGAGCAATCCCTTTAATCGTCTCGGCATAAGTGGAGAAGTTAAAAATCAATGCATAAAACAGAAAAACTATTTGAAGCATGGCCTCGTATGAATTCTTTCTGACAAGCATTTTAATACCTTCAAGAATTCATGAATAAAATTCATTTAATTTAAGAAGCAAAGAGTATATTCAACTTTCAAGCTTCGTTTGCTTATGCATGAAAATTCGCCGCACAGATTCATTTTAGCCAATTTCAAAATTAGTCAGAAAAATGTCAGCAATTGTAGCAGTTTGCCATTCCGTCAGAAGAACAACTTACTGAGGTGGTAATTTACCCGAATGTATAAAGTTAATAAAATTCAAATAATTCTAACAAACATTTTCTTCAAATAATCACGAATAAGTCAAGAAGCGGCTTTCAGGTTAACAAAAACTATTTAGAATCTTACCTGAATTTGAAAACAAACTATAGTGCTATATTGCGTTCACTGGAGAGATTGAATGTAAACAAAGAAATAAGCAAGTTGGAGACGTCAAATTCCGTATCTGGCTTGAACACGAACAATTTGGCACCAAGCAGAGCATTTTGGCGAATGCTAATATTATTGGTTTACTTTCTCTTTTATCACAAAGGAAATTCCCCAAAAATGGCATAGTGGCTAACCTTCTGACAGCATGTTTGTTTACTTTTGTTAGATTTTAGAGAAACAGAGTATAGCTACATAACGAAGCTTTTAAAATGCAAGGGAAGGATACTATGATCTGATAAATTCATCTATTAAATAAAGTTTTAAAAAAATTGTCTGTATGCATGTAACACAAGTTAATAGTTATATTCTTTTATTTAAAATCTTTTTGTGTATTTTTGATTCGGATAACTATTATTATTATTATTATTATTTTTTCAGATGCTATTGTAATTTTAACATGGAAAAGAAGGAATACGAGCGATGTACGCCACCATGAAGATTTAAACCAGAGGTGTATCACAAATAGCGATTTAGTGATAAGATGAAAATATATATATATATTTAAAGAAGTACAAGTATGAAGCTAAAGCAGTACAAAGCTAAAAGAAAATTCAAGCAGTACTTTCAACCCATGTAGTAAAAATAAAACATGTTTTCGACAGACTAAACACATAAAATTTTGTTTTAGAGTCTCAAATTTTGATGCAACACAACTGCAAGTGAATGCCTTGTTAAAACAAAATAATTCAAATTTCACATTGGTATGATAAGATGAGCAAATGTTGTTTTTCAGTAAAATACTGGCAGCAGAGGTTCCAGTTTAAAACTGTAAAAGCACAGTAAAAAACTGCAAAACTAGCTATTTTACAGTTTATCGTTGAAAAACTAGCAATTTTACAATTTATTACTGTAAAATTAGCAATATTACCATAACATTGGCTGTATTATACATGTAAAAGCAACAGTATAATAGCTGGCAGAAGAGGTTCCAGTTTAAAACTGTAAAATGTAATAAACTGAAAAACTAGCAATTTTGCAGTTTATTACTGTAAAGTTAGCCAACTACCATTAGTTGGCTAACTTTGTTAGCCAACTAATGGTAGTTGGCCATTAGATTCGGCTTGTGAACAAGCCGAATCTTTGGCTTGTTCACATATTGATTTTAACATTGAATGCATTAATAAATGCATACAATATGATAATATTCACCATATGTTTTAATATTCCTAATTTTACACAACTTTTTTAGCTTACTGTCTAATTTTTTGATTATTTTCACGAGCTAAAGTTTTAATTTTGCTTTGTACTGGTAGTACCAGAAAAGCAGACAGTTCTTATTTGTTTTTACTGTAAATAAGTAATGTGAAGCATTATTTAGAATATGAAAAACATGCTCTATTGTTAAGTTGATAGTAAAAAAAAAAACTGATTTTATCAAGCATTAAATCACACAATAATTTAACTAGAAATTAGCTGCTTTTTACATTATATCGTAATATTGTGTGTGTAACAGCTATCTGAATATTCTTAATTTATAATTTTGAAATTGAATTTTGTTAGAGT
>JAXGGA010011866.1:5000-40804 GCA_038373865.1 Uloborus plumipes | reverse complement strand
AACACGTGGTTTTTTCACTTGTAATAAAGGACTATACTTATATATAAAATAATTTTGAAAATAATAAAAACTGCGCATTTTAGAGCGTGTTACCGATCTGATGACTCAAATGACACACATTTTATGAAATCACTTTAAAAAATCTTACCTACAATTTCAGATGCAGAAATGCAAATTTTTAATTACGATTCGATAAAACATCCCACCAGGTACTCAGTATCACGTGGTATAGGTGCAGGAAATGATTTTGGGAGCCTAAACATAGATCGGAAGTTATTGTTACCACTCTGACGGCGGAACTTGGGACACGCTTATTTCGCATCTGCTAGAAAATCAGAAATCGATTAAAACAAAAATGAAGTAAAATATTAACAAAGGGGCAAAAATAGAATCGTTTTTTGTGCAAGTGCGTTTTTTTGGGAAGTTAGAAAGTGCGCATGACCTGTTTGCATGCTAAGCTTTGCTACTGGGGACACGTTACCGATCTGATTTTTGATGTATAAAAACAATATTTTCTGAAGAAAAAAATTTTTTTTTCTGATGTTATTAGATGAAATGGAAGCAGAACCTTATCTTCTTTCTGGGGAAAATTATTTTTTTAACTAGTTATTGAAATACTAGTGAAAATTCACTTGGGACTCAAATTGGCACTTTTCTAAATATTAGCTCTTATCTTAAATGGTACTTATCATCCAAAGTTGACGGGGAAAATTTTCTCGAAATAAGTTCCTAACAAAGAGTAGGGTAGACCGGGGCACGTTTACGCGGTTTTTTTTCAGTGAATTTCCAAATATTAATGTTTCATTTTATTAAATTTTTGACGTTATGGTCCGAAAAAGCAGTTAATAAAGTTTAAGTTTGTGTATTCGGTTTTTCCCCTGTTTGGTTATTGAAGAGCCAAAAAAGTAATTTTTATGTCAATGTCTGTTGCGTAAGCCTGCTCCGCACCCGAGACACGTTTACGCACGTTATGAGTGGTACCAAGGGGTGAGGGAAAGAAATAATGAATAAAAAGGAAATGTTTTATTCATAACTTTAACATAAAATCATAAGGGTTTGCCCCTAAAATATTTAAAAGATCATAAAAACCGATTTTTTCCAGTGGTTTGTTTTAAAATTTCTACTTATTTTTCTACCCAATACTCTAGTTACTTTATTTTCTCTTCTATTCATTTTATCATAAAAGTAAAGTCGAAAAGACATGAGCACATAACTATGATTGTAAGCTACAAGAGACGAATTCCTTACTCAATTAAATCTTAAATGATGACTTTCAAAACTAAATAGCATGAAAATGCAAAAAAGGTTTGACACAGTACGGTTTAAAAAAGCTCCAGGATTACTTTTACGCAGTAAGAACTTGCGTAAACGTGCCCCGTTGTTAATGAGTAAGCTTGCCCCGTCACCTTGTTTGATATATTTTTAACCAGCAACGACATTTATTAATATTTTGTTCGCGCGAGTACTGTTCTCAAACAAGGATAAAGTGCCGCTAATATTCATTTATTTGATTATTTTTATCTGAGCATTCTTAGTTCACAATGAGTTCAACACAAAATTTACTCAAGTTGGCAGAAAACAGGTTATTCTCCCCAAATGCTATACCAAAGTTCGACGGAAGCTGAAAAACTTGTGAAAGTACTTTCTAGGGACCTCCGACAGAGTGGTGTAGTGGTTAAGACAATGGCCTCTCACGTCCAAAGGCGCGGGATCAAACTCGACTCCAATCGGTGGATTTTCATGATGCAGAAAATCGACAGCGTCCATCCATGTCGTATGATTATGCGGCATGTAAAAGATCCCTTGAGTACTTGCTTGGCATATAGTATCTCTTGGCAAAATTAAATTCCTATTGCGGTTCCGCATCGAATAGAGCCCAGGTGTATTCACCTAGTGGGGAAACTGGGCGTCAACATTCTCGTGGCAATGGCATTCCACCGATGGTGGTGCCATGTGAAAGAGTGGGTGCCGTTCTCGGGAAATGTACTAGGTTTGCAAATGGCAAGAAGCTACAAACGCAGCCCCATTTGAAACAAACAAGCAAACTTTCTAGGGACCAGCATTAATCTGCCATGACTGCCCAAGTAGCACACTTCGTTTTTTAAAGGTTGTAAAATGGTTATTAACGTTGTTACATCGGATTAAAAACGTTTATAAAATGTTTAAACGTTTTTTGTGCTACCTGGGTGGTGATACATGAATTATAATTCGTTTCGAAAAAGGGCGCTGCGTAAACGAGCCCCGTTCTACCCTACTGAACATATTTTTAAAGACATTTTAAAGCATTTTAAATTTTTATAGGCTTTGTGGTTGGAAAATCTCAGGTTTTTGGAGAATCGTGTGTATGTGTAGGCGATTGCGTGTGTGTGCTCTATCGCCACCACCAGGTCCTGCATGGTGGCGAAGGAGCAGGGGCCGGCGGACGTCCCGGGTATTGAAGCACTAGTACGCGTTGTAGCAGACTTTGAGCCGATCATTGAGCTTGATCTGAAAAAGGATTACACGACGTTTGAGGTTTAAAATAAAATTGCCACTCAAAGCGGGGAAACGATCACTCTGGGTGCAAAGGAAAAAGAGTGAGCCATTAATAAGATTTTACTGTATTACACTTAAGCTTTTATTTTTCATTTTAATCAACAATGCGTCTTTGTCTCAAACGGTTGTTAACGTTAGGGATGCACCTATATGAAAATTGACCGCTTAGCTATTACCGATTAATCGGCTGTTGATAATTGGCAGATTAATCAGTTGAGCCGGTAAATGATCAGGATTATTGTTTTTCATTCCCCATCACTGTTTTTTTTTCTTTCTTTTGCAATTCTAATTTCAAAAATAGTTACTATTTCTAAGAGATTTTTTTTTTCTACTTTCGTAATTTTCCTAAAATAATTTCAAAGTTTCATCCTATTTCTTTTAACCAAGTTTACAATATTGTTAATAAGAATGCATTAACACTTAACATAACACTTTATGAAATCCGTTAACTAGACATGAAAAAAAATGGGGGGGGGGGGGGAGGGGCAGTAGTGAGCATTTTATTTTAGAAGTGCTTTTTATTTATTTTCAATTATTAGTAGCCATTTAATCTAAGACTTTTATTCTTTGCTGAAATTTGAGGCTATCTTAAAACACTATGTTAAGGAGAAAAGTATCTGCACATGAAAAATGCATTGAATATTGAATTTTTATTTGTTTTAGGTTAACTTCTGATAGTTTAGTTATTAATTTTTAATTCTATGTCTGCTCAACTATAATCAAAATTTTTGTTAATGACTCATAAAAATCATTTTTCTCGTATTCAATTTTTTTTCCTCATTGGTACGTCTCGCATTTTGAGAAAGTACATACTGAATATAGTAGGAACGACCACGCAAGGACAGGCCTGTCCATACATATAAGGTTTATGCTGTTTTTTTTACATAATTTGCACTGAATTTTTTCCTTATAGTCCTCTTGGTAAAATTTGAGCTGACGAGTCTACTCCAGAAAAAAGGGGCTTAACAGCTGAGAAATACAAACTTTCACAATACTTAGGGTTAAAACTTTTCTCGCTAATTGTCATGGAGAAAAATAACGATGCAATAGTAAAATATATAGTTTTTATTCATATGCTCATTGTGTATTTTATTTTCTTCATGTATATTTGTGAGAAACGTTTGGTGTTATAGTCAAAGCTGTAAAAATTTAACTTCTAGACGTCAACCCCCCCTCCTCGCAGAAGACTGCTCCGTATTTAGTATTCTTAAATCTGACAACCCTAATCAGCGGGGTAAATCGGAACACCTCTAAATCATTATATATATAAATAACAACTGTTCAACTTGTTTTGTCTTTGCTTGGAATTTCGAAAGCAAAACAAGACCGCAGTTTTTACCTAAAATATCAAATTATAAAAAAAAAAATCTTTTCACTACTTTTTTACAATCAAAGCTGAAAACTATCGATTCACCCCGTTTTACGATATGAAAAAATTCATCAAAAATAAAATGGTTTTTCATCATCTTATCCCACCTGTGGAGTAAGTGGGGTAAGTGGGTATGATGACAAGCCGCTAAAAATAAAAATTAAGAGAGAAAAATGATTCTTTAATTTTCGTACAAAATTTGCTGGACCGATATGTTCTCCCATCCCATACCCGAAACAACGTTCTCGGAGGCTTTTGTATACTTTTCTCCCTCGCGCAAATAGTTCCTCATTTGGAAATAGTTCGGCTGCATGGTTCTGATGGATTATTTTTTAATCACTCATACCCAGTAATAGATTCCATGTGCTTAATAAATGCCCTTCCATCATCCATCCTATCCGCTATTGAAAGGGCTTTTCTAAGTTTAAGCTTTGGTTGTTTTTGACAAAAACAGATGTTTTCCATTTTTGATTTTCTTTTTAACAACTTATTTCTGAAATTAGTTTTAATATCAGCTAGAGGAAGATAATGAAAAGAGTCAAGTATGAAAAAAACATAAAAATTCGCTACCCATAAAGAAACAAAGTCTTAAAATATGGTATAAAAGTAGCTTCCTCCTTTGATTTTTGGTTGGTTTTTTTGATGGTCATCATGGGAAAAAATGATGAGCAAATATATGAGGAACTATGGAAAAAGTGTCAACGAATTTGGTGGTATGGTTGAGTAGTTGAGAAATCAGTAGGCTTTCGAGATAACTCGCTTCGATTGGCTCTCGAGAATAGTGGTAAGGAGGCAGTTTCGTCCTTTTTATCGTGGTTGCTCCCTTGTAGGGTATCTGCTGAGCCGTTAGGAGCTGCAGAGGAAGTGCCAATAAGCTGATGGCTATGAGAAAAAATTTGATCGGCTTTAGAGGTTGTCCTTTTGACTAGATTAGATTTATTGGGAACTCTGAAAAAATGGGATGATCAATGGTTTGGGAATCTTGTTCGCTTATTTCAAGATCACTAGTAGTAATCGAAGCCTTATCTGCATAAATGTTTATGTCTACAGTTTTACTTAAATAGGATAGGTACTCAAGCACATGTCATATAAGACGATAAGCGAGCAATCCACTAGTCATCTTACCCCATTCTGCCATTTTTGTTTTGAGCTTCATTTTCAGTACCATGCCTATCGTCCACATCCTACACCACACATGGTTTTTGAATCACAACTTTCACTTTACAAATGACAATGGAAGAATAAAAACGTGTTTTACAGATATTGTAAATTCGTCATCTTGCCATCCTTTATCCTACATTCATTAAAACTTCTATAAATTTATCAGAATGAATAGAGACTTTAAAACTTTAAAAGCTAATATAAATTAATTTCTCTTTACATGATAACTTACGAATAGATTAAAAACGGTTTCGTTGTTCTGCTTGAATAAAAGTTTATATAAAAGCATTTTTAGATTTGGCTAGATAACACTAACATATTTGGCGAATTAGGTGTAGAAATTCTTTTGACCCATTAAATAAAGTAGTAATCAGCTAAAAGCAAAATAACGTGAAAATTTACACAAAATTAAGATTTATATTGTTTTTTATAAGAATATATCATTAGCTACTAACCTGAAGTTATTTTCGTGTTTTGTTCCATCACTTGCACGTAAATGCTTCTATCTCTCAGACGGCTATATTGTACTCGTATTTTGACTTTATCAGATCAAGGGATTTACTCTTCTTGATTGGCTAAAAATTGAGATCGATTTAACTTTTTCAGGCAACAGATAATAGAAAGATAGATAAGTTAGATATAAAATGTTCGAGCTCAAAAAACATAGCAAACAGGGATTTTTCAAACTAAATTTGCAATTGCGGTTGAGTGGAACTATATTTGATCACCAAGTTGAACGATTTTTGTTACGTGTCAAATGCGCTTTGTAAAAGAGTCGCAAAGTTGTTCGGAATGACTTAAAGTTGTCTTGGATTACTGTATTACAGCTGGTGACTCATTCAGAGATTCCAATTGGAATCACAGGGGCAGAAAGGATTAATAAATATCCTTTTAAGAGTTTTATTTCCAAATTTCCTATTTCTTGCTTTCTTCTGTATTTCGAATATCAATTCATACGTGCATATTTATAACTTGCTAATAGCCTTTTTTTTATTTTCAGCCGCCATTTTTGCAAGAAAACAGCCTGCCTTCCGTTGATGTTTTCCTGCGCAACCAGCGAGATTTTCTATTTAAAGTAGAGTCGGCACTCCACATCGAAAAAGCTTCTGCATCCTGTTGCCAGTCTTCTCCACAAGAGAGTACGGGAGAACTATCGGCAAGCGGAAGGATGTCCGCACCTGAAGTCTCAGAAGCCAACTCTTCAGCGGTGACCCCGCAAGACAGTTCGGGAGAACTATCGGCAAGCGGAAGGATGTCCGCACCTGAAGTCTCAGAAGGCAACTCTTCAGCGGTGACCGACTCTCCACCGCTCCGTAGCGACATCCAAGGGGAAAAAGACATTTCCTGCCCCATCTGCAACGAACTCTTTCCAGACCTCGATGACCTCAGCCACCACTTAAATAACCATCGCGAAGAAAGATCCGCACAATGCAAGCTCTGCTCAAAACGCTTCTCCTGTAATTCGACCCTCAAGGCGCACTACAGAATCCACACCGGCGAAAAGCCCCTCTCGTGTGACTTTTGTTCCAAGACATTTTCTGAATGGGGTAATCTCAGAGTGCATTGGAGAACACATACAGGCGAAAGACCTTATTCGTGCGAGGTGTGCAACGCATCATTTAAGACATTTGCAGGTAAAAAAACGCACCTAAGAACCCACTCCAGAAATTATTTTCTGTGTGATATATGCTATCGGTCTTATGCATCAGAACGTTATTTTAACATTCATAAAATAATGCACACGGGTGAGAAGCCTTATCCGTGTACTTCTTGCAATCTTGCATTTCCCGGATGGCGTCACCTCAATCAGCATGTGAAAACGGTTCACACCGACAGGAAACTGTACACGTGTGCACAATGTGCAAAATATTTCTCCCATGCGTCAAGACTGGCTAAGCATATGAAAGTCCACAGTGGCGAAAAGCCATATACGTGTGCAAAGTGTTCAAAAAAATATGTGGACCGAAGTTCTCTGAGGAGACATATAAAAGTTCATGAGGATTAAGAGCAAGAATCTGAGAGTGTCACGCCTGTGATTCATGACCTCTCAGATTTTCTCCCAAAAATTACCAAATATTTATTATCTCATTGAGAGACCGAATACAGAATGTTTTGCTCTAAAGTTGAGTTGTTTAGTTTTTATGGACCCCTTAAGGTGAAGGTGCGGCATCAAAAATTAAGCGGATTTTCAAGACATGGAAGTTGCTGTGAGCCAAACTCTTACCAGGAACTGTTTAACTCCATTTTTTTTTTTTTTTTTTGTATATGGAATATAGAAGGTTGAAACTTTACAAAATGAATGTTAAAATTTTGGTAAGTTGTTGCCGTAAGGTCAGTGAAGGCCCTCAAAACAAGGCATTTTTGACCTTTTTTAGCGTTTTTGAGGTTCAAAAACAGCTTGTACATTTCAGTTGGCACGGCAAAAGTAGTGTCGTTTGAAAGACCAGTGTAAGCACTTTAAAATAATGTATAAATAACCGAGGAAAATTCAACGTGCTTTTAGAAACGAAATATGAAAAATGTCATATTTTACTGATATTCAAACGGTCATAACTTCCTCTGCCAAGAACATATTGAAATATTTTTTTTGCCAATGTCATACTCTATTCTTTGTCTTAACAGAACAGTTGAGTCCTTTGAGGCGAAATGTGAAATTTTTTTTTACAAAAAATGTATTTTTTCCTGTGCATTTTTTTGTAAAAATGTTTTTTACCTTTCGCCTCAAAGGTCTGAACTGTTCTGTTAAGACAAAGAATAGAGTATGACATTGGCAAGAAAAATATTTCAATATGTTGTTGGCAGAGGAAGTTATGACCGTTTGAATATCGGTAAAATATGACATTTTTCATATTTCGTTTCTGAAAACACGTTGAACTTTCCTGGGTTATTTATACATTTTTTTAAAGTGCTTACACTGGTCTTTCAAACGACACTACTTTTGCCGTGCCAACTGAAATGTACAAGCTGTTTTTGGACTTCAAAAACGCTATAAAACGTCAAAAAGCCTTGTTTTGAGGGCCTACACTGACCTTACGGCAACAACTTACCAAAATTTTAACATTCATTTTGTAAAGTTTCAACCTTCTATATTCCATATACAAAAAAAAAAAAAAAAAAATGGAGTTAAACAGTTCCTGGTAAGAGTTTTGGCTCACAGCAATTTCCGTGTCTTAAAAATCCGCTTAGTTTTTGATGCCGCACCTTCACCTTTAGGGGTCTATAAAAGCTAAATAACTCAACTTTAGAGCAAAACATTCTGGATTTGGTCTTTCAATAAGATAATAAGCATTTGGTAATTTTTGGGAGAAAATCTGAGAGGTGAATCCCCTCATATCATGAATCACCTCATAATGCTAGGCGTGACAGTTTCTTGCTCTTAAAAAACCTTCGCTTTGAGAGCAATCTTGTTCAGGGTTGAATAGTCATACTGCTGTGTTAAGCGCAAAAGTGGTATCTGCCGTCGAGTTTAAATCAAGATTTTACTCTTTAAATTTGTGAGCCAATTTGATTCCGATAATAATTTTGTGATTTTTTTTTAAACATTCCTTGTCTTCAAATGACCATAGAATATTGTATTTAAGTAAAATAAGACACAAAAAACAGTTGGTAACGATATCTCAATTGTGTTAAAAAATGCAGATACGACTTTTGTGCTTTTAGCATTGCAGCAGATAAGTTCACACTGGTGAGACACCTATTCATGTAAATGTGCTCTATTGAATTTTCTGCACGGTGTACTTTATGGGTGATTCTCTGTAAACTGGTAATTGGCTGTCCGGACTGAGTATTTTAAAATAATAAAGTGTAATAAAGTAATTATCGCTCTTAATACAAGTAAAGCATGAATACTTTGTGGCCCAATTGTATTCGGATAACTTGGAGTGATAACAATTTAATATTTTTTTTCTAGAAATTATCTAAGCGCCAAAAACACAGTCCCCTGGCTGTCCCAATTCCATAGTCTAACTGTTAAAGATAGTATTTCGAAAAACCTATTAACACTACATAAATTTGGCAATTAATATCTAAAAATAGAATAATGAAGCTATGTTTTTCTTATGAAATAAGGTATAATTACGTATTTTTAAAACTTAAAATTGTCATGTAAATTCTGTCCGGAGTTTTTCAAACAGTCCCCTGCAACAAATTCAAAACTGTAATACGAAAAATCTATAACTTTTGCAAATTTTTTTTGGCATGAAGTTTAAAGTAATCAGTGTAAATTTGCCGAAATCGGCGAGAAAGGTGTTGAAACGCTACTTTGCTTAGTTTAAGAGCCACAATTGTGATGAAAATATGCATCAGGGTCGTTGCGAAAACAGTCCTCTGGGAAGTGATTTTATTAATGTCAATTAATTTAATTATAAAACATATTAGTTATTATGTCCAAGATTTGTGCCTAAACTTATAGGTAGTCTCGTAACTAATTATGTTCCAATAGTTTTGAAGATATTACGCACCAAAGAGCAAAAACACAGTCACCTGGTACAGTCCCCTGCCTAGTTATACTAGGCGGAGGACTTACCCCTATCATGATTTATCAGAAAAACACAAACTTCAATTGGCCCTCTTTCAAACCAAAGTAATAGATTCATTTTCTGAGCAATAGTATTATAATTATACGAACATTTCAAAAAACGGTGCCCGGACAGATTTCGTGTGAAAAATGACGAGTTTACAGAGAATCGCCCTTATATTCAGTGCCAAAACCGCACTTTTGTGTAAGATATATTTACAAAACTGTCTTAGACATTTTTCATACCTCTAACATTTTTAAAACTTACGAGAACAATGGCGACACCCAACCATGTGAGAACTGTTAAAAAAAATATATATATATATCTTGTAACAACGATTTTCGACCGTATTTTTGTGTAAGACATTTTGAGAGACTGTTTTTGTAAAAACATCTCTAAAGAAAGAGTTCATACCATTTAGTTTTAGCAAATTGTCCTGAAGCATGAAAATAATGTATTGCAATTTGATTCATTAAATGATTTAAAAAAAGTGATGTAATTTTTAGTACTTTTCTGATTTACCGGCTTGCTATTTGCTATGTATTGGGAAATTTTAAACAAAAGTCAGGAACTCGGGGAGAAAATTCATTCCCTGTATCATTATTTTGCTGCAACAGTTTTTTTTTAATTTTCTGCCTTACAGTTATAAATTTTTGAAATCCGTTAGTCCATTTCAAAAAATATTCTCCCAGTTAAGTGTTTCAGAACTTTCAGGTAGGATAAATCCTCACGACGAATCACATACCACTGGGGATCAGAAAGGCCTTCCTAAAGCAGTTCCCTGTACACAGAAGCACCGTAAAGAGAAGAGACAGTAAGTCAAAAATGTTTTTAATAATACACCTATAAAAGCAAAAGGTACATGTTTCTTTCCACAGGTCGCAATGCACACCTCACATCTTCGGTGCAAGAATCTCCAAACAGTCTGGAATACTCCCGGCATAGCCAAATTTCACTGCGTGGGGAAAGCATTTCAAAACCCCTCATTAAGAAATTATTTCGACTCTCAAGGATGCACGCTACTCTTCCTAGAAGTTATGAAACACTTAATCGGGGCACCCTGCATATATAAGAATCAATTATCTCAGAAAGGGCCTTAACCCCAACTAACAACACTTTGCAGGAATCAATAAAAAGTGTTTTTATTTCATTTATAAACCAATTAAACTCTACAAGAATTTTTATGACAAATCTAGCCATATTTAGGATCATTATTTCACCTTAAATTATGTTTCATTTTGCTACTAAAATTGTACTCATACCCTTTCTGTAATAAATAATTTGAAAATCTAGTTTAAAAGGATAACAATGTAAATCAAGAAATTTTTTTTATATTTTAAACTAATTTATGGTAATTGAAAGTAATATAACTAAGGGACAAAAGTAAAGGGTTAAGTTTGTGTACATAAACTCATGTTTGTGAAAATTGCAACACCAAGAAGAACGTCATAATTGAATGAAATTTAATACACAGCTGAGTGATAGTGGTACAAATAAATAATTAAACTTAGAAAGCCAACAAACAATAAAAAAATACTGAAATTAGTATTTTGTGTCGCCACCACGCGCTGCAATAAGTGCTGCTACGTGACGTGGCATGGAGTCAAACAAATTTTTAATGTCTGCCTGATCAAGAGCATTCCATATTGTTTGTATGCGTACCCAAAGTTCGTAGGTAGAAGCAACAGGACGAGGATCACGAGCGAGACGCCGACCAACGAAATCCCAGACATGTTCAATCGGCTATATATCCGTGGAATACGCTGGACAGGGAGGAAGCTGTACCTGCTGCGATGCAATGAGGGATTGAACAGTCCTAGCGACATGAGGGCGGACATTATCCTGCTGAAATTCAGCGCCAGGCAAGCCTTGAAGGAAGGGGACAGCTTGGGGCTGTAGAACTTCACTGATGCTCGGGGTGCTGTTTAGGTTTCCCACAATTCGTAGCAGTTCAGATCGTCCGTGATATGATATGGCACCCCAGACCTTCACTTCACACTCTCCAGGGTCCCCCGTACCTACCACAGCTTCGTGGTTTAACCGGGATAGGGCCCTGAAGAGGGCTCTGTTCTTAATTTTGAACCAGAACCTAGGGTCGAGCAAACCCTAGGGCCCAGCACCCCCAGAGGTATCGTTTCACTTGGAGGACTTTGTGACCACGACATTTTTAACGCCTCCCAGCCACCATTAATCAAGGCGGTGGATCTTTGATCGGCTGGGTTTCGAACCCGGGTCCCTCCGGACACGAGTCTGATGCCTTACCGATCGGGCCACCACGGCCCTCAGCACCCCAGACCATGACTCAAGGTGTTCGTCCACTGTGACGTTCGATAATGCACTCTGGAAGGTCTTCGCTCCTGTCAAACGGTGGGGAGAAATCGGAGTTTGGTAGAGCATGCGCTAAAAGGCATGTGACAGCGAAAACTGAAAATGGCGGATATAAACGCACACATTTCCAGGGGTGCTGCAAAGAGGGTTTTTAGGGTAACCCCCCAGAACACTTTATTTTGACACAAATTTTCAACTCTAAAATTACAAATTACATCCATGTGTAAGGACTGTTACCGAAAAATCCTCATCCTCCAAAAATTAAATTTTGTCTACGCCGCTGCCTGGCGCAAACTTGAAAATCGTATAAATATTCTCATCAGAACATCATACGACAGTTCAATCATTACAATTTTAATATCAGTAGTAGAAGAAAGAGCATAGTAAAAATTGTTTCTTAAAGCATAACTTATTTGCCCTCATGTCGCCGTTATCGAAATATGTGGCCTTACTGTCTCCTGACATTTTAAGAAAAGTCGCCGAATTAAGCGAGCTTTGGCGAGTAATGCAAGACATCTTTCACATTTTGAAGATAGAGATGCCCTACCACAGACGGTGAAATCGTGTACCTTTAATTTTTAGCCAAATGTTTAAATTTGGTGTTTTCTTGGATCAGTGCATAGTGTGCACTGAACACCAAGTATTCAGTGCACATTATGCACTAAATACTTGGTATACACTTGGCACATTTCAAAACCCTATATCTTGATACCAGAGACACGAGGGCAAATAATATTTCTGTCAAAATGATACCTCAAAATGATCATTCGATTGCTCTCTAGTTCAATTTGTATTTTTTGCATTTTTCTTTGTTGCACTATTCGTGTGCCTCGGTCATTTCATTTCACTTTAGAGTCCCCTGTATCAACCAATAGATGTGGTTTAACCGATTGGATGGGCCCCGGAAGAGCGTTCTGTTTTATTGATCTAGAAAAGGAGTCAAGCAACCCCTGGACCAGCACCCCCAAAGTATTGACTCACCTGAAGAACTTCGTGACCACGACCAAAATTAACGTGCCCCTGCCACCATTAGTCACCACGGTTTGTCTTCTATTGGCTAGAGTCGAATCCGGGACCCTCCGGTTACGAGTCCGACGCCTTACCGATCGGGTTACCATGGCCAGGCTCCCTGGTCAGAACTACGAAAGGTGCGCACGTGGAAATGCATTAACGTTGTAAAAAATATTTTTGAAACACGGACCATAATGCTTAAAGGGTCGTGTTTGAATCTGAAGTAGTTTTTCGTTCAAATGAATGTCAAATCTTTAAAAGCATCCTGTATATTTCTACAGCAAATGAAAAACGAAATTAATTCAGACTGTTTTGTATGAGAGCCAAGCTACGATATTGATGTTTCCTTATACACTAAATTTTGCTTTAGATTTATCTACTTATATTAAAAACTGAGTATCTTTCTATCTATCTATCTATGTTCTGCTTCTTCCTAGTGAAAGACAATAAACCTTAGTCGAACCAGACCGATAGATTCGTCATTTTTCAGGATTCATTAGTTTTAATTTGCATAAGGTTTGATAAAGGGATCCTGAAGAAATTGAGAAAAATCTTTAAAGCGATTTGTCTTAAATGATTAAATATGAAATCCATTGTTATAAAACGTGGTAGATATGAAACAGTAATAATAATGATAATGAGAATTTTGAATGAAGGCTCAACTGAATCAAACATAAAACTCATTTCGGGTCACGTAAATAAAAATGCAAAGCATTTCTCATTTTTTGTTCAAGTTTTGTTAATTTTTTGTTCAGACCCAGGCACCCAGGGCCATGCAACTAGTTTAAACTGAAAACCTGAGCAGCGTACTTTCACAGCGTAAACAACTCAGCAGCAAACAAATATTCGAATCAAGCTTTGGCAACGTTTCTTAATAAACCACGTTGGTCATCCTCAGCTGTAGCTGATGCAGCGAAGTTGAATTTAGTGTGATTAAAGCTTCAATTTAAAATGGGTGAGTGAATTTCCACTGTTTTTCTTTCATTATTAGTCTTCAGTTCCCATTTCTACGTTTTTCAGTTCAAGAAAAAGTTTCAGGAAGTTCATTGGGAAAATTCTAGTAATAGTCGATAGTTAGCTAAACAACAGTAGATAAACGTGAATATTTTCGAGGAAAATCAGCAGTAAAATGAAATAAGCAGATAAAATAACCTTTTTAAACTTCCCTGGGCAAGTAAACAGCAGTATCCACTTTATTTTCTTCATATTTTTGCCATTTTGTCCTCTACTTTACTTCAGTGTTTTTGCACGAACTTGCTACTTTGGCTTGCGCTGAAAATAAAGCATGAAAAAAACGTCATTCTAGCTTGGTGTTTGTGGGGAATGAAATACTCGTTTCTTAGACTATCTCAAAAACTAGTTTTTTCGTTGTTGCCGTTTACTTGCCTTTGCAAGTAGGAATTTGTAGTCATTCATGTAAACGGCAAGATTTTAAAAAAGCTGAAAGTTATATGAAGTTCCGAATAATGTTTTCGAACAAAATTTTGAGTAAATAATTCTTGTAAGTTTTAACCCGACGCTGTATAGAGTATGAGAATTTCCAAATGTAATGTTCTTGAATTGTTCACAATCCCTGAATTTAGATGCTGATTTTAATTGCTACTTAGTTGTGCATCTTTTCCACCGCACTAATTATTCTTTAAATTAAAGAAAAATGTTTGTGCAATATTTGTTTTCAAGTTTTCTTAAAACATCGCTAAGCTTAAGGCTCGATTATATGTAGAGCTATCAAATTTGAAAACAACTAGTCTATTTGCGTTTTTGATTCGTCAGTGTAATAAAGTCTAAATGTTTCAAAATTAAAAAAAAAAAAAGTTGAAACTGATACTGCCTTTTTATGAAAATCTTTGAATTATAACTGTAATACATGTATGTTTTAATTCTTGTGCTTTTGAACACATGCTTGTGCTTAGTATTTGGTCACAGTGCGGTGAGATATATAAATCGTGATTTTATTGAAATGAAAGTTTAGTGAACATAGATCCACAACATAAGACCGCGATTGAATCGCATATTTAAGAAACCCTTCAAATGCAAAGTTTTCAGACTTCAGGAAGTGAAAATAAGTAATACTCTATAGTTCAAATTGGATTATAGCACTGAAATCTAGCTACACGTGTATCCCTTTCAGGCAAAATATCGTAATAAAGATAGGCGAGTTCCGATATGTTGCTATATATGGGTGATTCTCTGTAAACTCGTCATTTTCCATACAGAATCTGTCCGGGCATGTTTTTTCTTTTTTAATCTTCGTATAATTATAATACTATTGCCCAGAAAATAAATCTATTACTATGGTTCAAAAGAGGGTTAATTGAAGTTTGTGACTTTCTGATAAATCATGATAAGGGGTAAGCCCCCTTCCTAGTATAACTAGGTAGGGGACTGAGTATTTGCTCTTTGTTGAGTAATATCTGCAAAATAATTGGGGCATAATCAATTTCGAAACTACCTTTAATTTTAGACACAAATCGTGGACAATAACTAATGTTTCATAATTAAACTAATTACAATAATAAAATCAATTCGTAGAGGACTGTTTTCGCAACGACCACCATGCATACTTTTCATCACAAATGTGGCTCTCAAACTAAACAAATTAACGTTTCAACACCGTTCTCAGTAATTTCGGCAAATTCACACTGAGAACTTTAAACTTTGTGCCAAAAAACATTTGCAAGAGTAAGATTTTTTCGATTGCAGCTTTGAATTGATGGCAGGGGACTGTTTGAAAAAACTCTGGACAGAATTTACATGGCAATTTTAAGTTTTAGAAATACGTAATTAGACCTTATTTCATAAAACAAAATAAAATTGCGTAGCTCTATTTTCAATATTAATTGCCAAATTGATGTATCGTTAATAGGTTTTTGAAATATTGCCTTTAAGTGTTAACTATAGGATTTGGTCAGCCAGGAGACTGTTAGCATTTTATTATTTTTTTTTTTTTTTTGTAGAAATTATCTGTCATCGCTCAAAGTACAGTTGGGCTACAAAGTATTAATGCTTCACTTGAACGAATAATAAAGCAATAATTACTTTATTACACTATTTTACGAGGGTTGTTTGTCTTAACCCTCCGATATAAAAAATAGGCGGATTCAAATACAAAAAATATTTTATCAAAAATAAGGTACAATGCTCTACAATTCTCTACATAAACACCTTGACGATTGAAGCGTTTGTTATAGCTGTGAACAAGCTTTATAATATCCCGTCGTAAAATGTTGCCGACAATGATTGGAAGTGATTTGTCACGGTGTCTTTGGGTTCCACGCCACTTTGGAAGCACGATGCCTTCCCAGACCCCCAAGCAGGGGTCTCAGAGTCCCTGCTACAGTTCAGAGAACAGATGAGTCACTTGGTGCTCGGTCGGAACTTTGGGGTGGGTGTTCAAAAATGTCCCATTGAAATTGCTGGAAGAACCGTTGGGTTACACGAGCGCTATGATGACGGGCATTGCCATGCTCGTCACCCCTGCTTGGAGGGACCCCTGCTTGGTGTCTGGCTTCCAAAGTGGCGTGGAACCCAAAGACACCGGTCACAACTCACTTCCAATCAATTGGCGGTAACATTTTACGAGGAAGCTATTGTAAAGCTTGTTCACAACTATAACAAATGCTTCAATCGTCAAGGTGATTATGTAGAGAATTGCAGAGCATTGCACCTTACTTTTGATAAAATATTTTTAGTATTTGAATCCGTTTATTTTTTATAGCCTATCAGAGGTTGAAAAAAAAACAACCCTCGTATTTTTAAAATACTCGGTCCGGACAGCCAATTACGAGTTTACAAAGAATCGCTGATGTGCTTTTTGCAATTTTAGAACTTGCTGTTGACTGGGTTTTGAAATAAAACGTTAAATTAAATAATACGTGAAGTTTGCCTAAAAAGCTTATTTTGCACGCTCTTCAAACGACGTACGATATATATGATGTGCTTACAAGACAAAAATAAAAGTATTCTATAGCAAAAAATAGAATAAACTAATTCAGAGTTTCCCAAAGTGTGGGCCGCGGTACTATCTTGCTAAAACGTAAAAATTAACCGAAATCGAAGGACTAGTAACATTATTTTAATTCTAAACAAATGCACATTTATAAAAAAAAAAGTTCTTGCTTACAAACAAGCAGGGTGCAGCAAACGCTTCGGAATATTTGATTTTGACACGCGTTTCCAATCCTAAAATAATATTTCGTATGTTATGTTTAACACTGTAGGGTTGGTTCGGGTAAGTGGGCCACCCCCCTTAACTTAAATACGCATATGATTTTTATACTTTTTTATACTGATCATGTTATATTTTATCACAATGATTGATTTTGCATATATTTGGGTTTCATGAAAATTTCTTTTACATCATAATTTATGTCAAAAAAATGTCCTCCCAAAATTTTTTTCGAGTTGAAGCAACATTTTCCAAAGATGTGTTGCAAGGTTAGTTTTTACTATTTTTTCTATGTTCATTAAGTTTTCTAGTAGAGTTTAACATGAAGGACACATTGCAATAGGAATTTTTCCGCAAAGTATTAAGCATTTAAGGGAAGAGGTCCCACTTATCTCCTAGATTTTCCCTACTAGGGTAAGTGAGTCCCCTTTACTATGGGGTAAGTGGATCTCCTCATAATGATTTCAAAATGAAAAGCACTTCTGATGAAGCAATTTCTAAGATGAAATGAAAGATAATGCAGCAGACGCAGAAATTGATGGTTCCGCTGCAAAAGCTGGTAACTATTTTCAGAAAACTTGCATCAAAGAAAATCATAAAGTATTATGAAGTTCTAATGTTAGAATATGATACAAATGAAAACACTACTGCTAAATTTGATAGAATAGAAATTGCTACTTTTTACTGGTTTAATGTAAGTGATAGTTATAAGTGAGGATGAAATGTTTCTCCTTCAGCCAACTTCAAATAGACGCTGCCATTAAGTGTTTCCAGTTTTTTCAACCTATATAATATATTTTTTATTTTACCAAAATTGATCTAAATCGACTATGTTTATTCAACACTAATTTATATGCAAAAGCAAAATATATGCCTAACGCCTTTAATGAATTTCAGACACAATTGTTTTGTATTCCGCTTTATAATTTTCTGTCATACACATTTAAATGTAAATAGATATCTCGTTAATGGAAACATTCACAAAAAATATTTCCTACTAAAATTTTACATACTTTATCAGGTAGGACCCGCAAACCCCATTTTTTAGATATGTTCACTTTAAATATAAAAAAATGGGGGGGGGGGGCACTTACCCCTTCCTAGGGGGAAAGTGGGTCCCCCACGTCATTTTTTTAAAGAGTACGATAGTTACAAATATTTAAAGCATTTTTTTAGGAAATAATGCTGAACTTGTGTTTATTTATAATGTCCAAGATAAAATACGTCAAGTTTAAACTGTTTTGCTTTAAAACTGCTGTATCAGGCTTTGAAAACGAACTGTTCTAGGGGACCTACTTACCCTAACCAACCCTATTTCTAAAATCCAATGCGGAATAAAACTGTCTGATCTCCTGACTTGAGCAACGGACCTGAAGCTGCATATTGCACCTAACAAGCGAAATTTAGCTTTATTTTGATTTTAAGAAGTGTTAAATTCTCTTATGGGCGATTCTCTGTAAGCTCGTAATTTTCCATGCAGAATCTGTCCGGTCATGTTTTTTTGAAATGCTCGTATAATTAATACTATTTTCTGGAAACTAATCTTTTTGTTTCCAAAGAGAGCCAACAAAAGTTTGCGTTTTTCTAATAAATCATGATAGGGGGTAAGTCCCCTGCCTAGTATGATTAGACATTGGAACTGTGCCAGGTGACTGAGTATTTGCACTTTGTTGCGGTATAGCTGCCAAACTATTGGAACATAATTTGTTACGAAACTACCCATACATGTAGACACAAATCATGGACATAACTAATATTTCATTAAACTATTTAAGATTAAAAAATCACTTCCCAGAGGACTGTTTTTGCAACGGTCAGCGGAGGTCTGGACTTAAAAAACCACTAAACTAAGGGATAAGTACAGCTCTGTGAGGAATAAAACAGCGTCTTATGAGTAAAAGTGGCTACTTTTAAAAACACCCTCTTAAATTTTGACCCATGTAAAACCAAAAAATTAAGCGCTTTTATATTTTGCCTAAGCGAAGAGCATTTTAATGCTTTTTTTTTCTCTAGAAGTGAGATAAATTGATAACCCTTCCCCCTCGCCCCCCAGGGACCTTACTTATATTTTACAGGAACATGAGAAATAACGTTATCCGTATAAATAATGCTAAAAAGCTTCCTGCATGATTTCTTAAATAAATTTGATTTTGTAAACAAATTAAGAGTTTTTGCTGAAAAGAAAATAAATCAAAAACTTCATCACATATGGGAGCTTCATTTTAGGACCAGTAGTTGGTCCCAGTTCTGCAATTTCAATATCTACTAATGGTGATTAGCTTTTATTTCCAGTAAGCTGAATTTCAGCACTGCTGAGTAAATCTTAGTAGTTTGCTACTTTATTTTACACTGGTTATATTGAATGAATACTGCCACTTGTAGCCAATAAGGAACGGCAAAAAAAAGTAGAGTAGGAAAGAGAGGGCACAGTATGCTAGGGCACAAATTGGATTTTTCCTATAATTTAAATTCTAAAAATAAAAATACTCAAAATTTTAGGCAACATGTACTGCGATACCGTGGAGACTAGCCATTGCAACCTTTCATCTTGTGGGGAAGATGTAGTCCTCTTTAGCTATATGTTGGTGTATTTCATTCAAGTGAAACTTCTTTAAGTTTGAGGTATAAATTAGTATTCAATGTGTAATATCAATGTATTAACTTAAAGCTCCTTTCTCAATTGTATGCATGTTCAGTTATTCATTAATTTTGTGCAACTGTGGACTTGATTTAAAAAATCTTCCTTACAGGTACAATGGGTCCGTGTTCTGTAATTCCCACTACAAAGTAAACATTTAAAAAAAATGCAAAGTGAATAGATTTTTTAACATCAAATGTGAGAATTTATTAATGGACGTTGATTTAAATGGTGTTTTATTTAAACTGGCTAAGAACAGGCTATATGGCTATAGGTGGAGTTACAACTTCTAGCGCTTTCTAGAATTCAGCCAGCAACGCATTTGCTAGTACGTTACCTGCTGATTTACACATGCTCATGTACTGCCATGTGTGTTCTTGTATTTAGCGTTAGTTCGTGTCGGAAGGCAGTCTGAGGTCTGAGTACCAAAATAGACTAGATTATTGCTGAACGTGTTTATCACAGATGGCCAGTTATGCATAATTTTTGTTGTGTAGTTCGTTGCTGTGGAAAATGTAATTTTTCAACTTTATTTGCCAAGCTGAACTTTTAGCCTCTCTTATGATTGCTTGACAATCTATTTTAATTTGCTTTTAATATTTTGAAATCAAAAATAAACTAGCAATGTAATAGTTTACTTTGCTTGCACAATTTTTTCACGTCTTTCATCCCCCCGCTTACTCATCTTACATAATTGAAATTGCAAACAAAAAAATAACTCCCACTGTATAAGTAATTACTTCTGTCAAAAACATTCGTGTTTTGAACGGAAAATATATTTTCTGTTCAAACAAAAACGTCCTTTTAGCCAATTTGTTCGAGAGTTTCCTTGTGCTTTAAAGGGTTAACTCAAGCTGCAGTAATGAACTTGTCACTCATGTAAAAATTGCATAAATGTGCTCAATGGGAGAAGTATTATATAACTGGTCATCGCAGATCAATATCTCAGTGTATGACAAAGTAATTGTTGCAGTTTCTTTAGCGAAACTAGTTGAAACCTTTTATGTATCAAACAGTGGCTGAATAAATGTTAGCTTCTCTTTAACAGTTTTCTTATTGGTTAAAGGCAAATTGAATGATAAAAGTACAAACTCGCAGTATTTCTGGGTACAATGTTAAAACGTAAATGGTAGTTTTCAAACAGGCGTTAGGAATTAGCAAGACTAAAGTTTGTAGAGTATAAATTGGAACTTAAATGAAAAGAAAACAATGCACAGATGTTTAAATCACTTCAACGTAAAAATCAAAAACCAAAAAATTACGGCGGTCAAGTAATACATCGAAAAGAGAATTTAGGATATATTCCTCGGAACATAATGTTTCTCTACGCTAAGGATGCAACGATTAATCTGCCATAATTCGCCACTTTGGCCGATTAATCGGCGGAAAGTTTTTAAAATATTTTTTAAAGTATACTTTCGTCAAGACACTATGCTGAATAATTTTATTAATAGTAATAATCGTCAGTTGATATAGTTTTTAATCATTTTTCTGTTTTGAATATACAGGTATAGATAATGTTGCGATATTTATGTGTAGATACTTTTCATAGGGCTTTTAACCTCCAATTTTCAAAGAACAAAAGTCTTGAAATAAATGGCTACTAATAATTCAAAAAAATATTGAAAGTAGCATGTAATTTTATTAAAAATAGCATGAAAATTGGTTCTAAGAAGTTTGATAAAATTTTTATATTAAGATTAAGCGTTTGGAAAATAATCTTCTCTCAGAAATAAAGTTTCTAAAATCGAAATTGTAAAAGCGAAAAAAGTTATTGCGAAATGAGTTGTTAAACAACTCATCCTGATCATTAATCGGTAATCAGCGAATTAGCCGATTGAAGCATCCCTACTCTGCACCATAGCGAACTAATAAAATGAACAATATCTCCCTGAAATTCAACTGTATACCAATCTCATAGATTTCTTTGCTGGTTACACCTTTGATTTTAATGAATTTTAAAGGGAACGGCTTTTATTCTCAAGGTGGTTTTAACTTTACCGTTCATGATTTTTATTTATGAAAGGATTTTTCCATTGTTTATTCCAAAGTAGTTTCTACTTTTGATCTTTTTTGAAGAGTATTCTGGTACTGTATCGTAAGGGCATTTTGGTGTAAAATGAAATTTGGGGGAAATAAACACTATCGGTTACAACTCTTGAGAATTTTAAAAACAACAGTTGGTGAGTAGGACATTAATTTTTTCTTTCTTTACTGTTTTTTCTGTCAATTCAACTTGGATAATGCATTGGTAAAGCAATGAAGTTGAATACCTTTGTTTAAGAAAGGTTAGCTCTCATGGCAATATTTAGTCTCCTGCATAGTACTCAAATAAGTATATGGGCGATTCTCTGTAAACTCGTAATTTCCCATACAGAATCTGTCTGGCGGGATGCTTTAAAATGTTCGTATCATTATTATACTATCGCTCTGAAAATGAATCTATTACTTCGGTTGGAAATAAATCCAACTGAAGTTCGTGTTTTTCTGATAAATCATGACAGGGGGCAAGTCCTCTTTCCAGTATTACTAGGCAGAGGACTGTCAGGGGACTGTATTTTCACTTAGTTGCGTAATATTTCCAAAATTATTGGAACAAAATTTGTTACAAAACTATCCGTACATGTAGACACATCATGTACATAACAAATGTTTCATAATTAAGCTAATTAACATGAATAAAATCACTTACCAGAATGTTTTCACTACGACCAAGATGCATAATTTCAACGCAAATGTGACTCTGAAACTAAACAAAGTGGTGTTTCAACACCTTTCTCAGCAATTTCCGCAAATTCACTGTAGCGTTCAATTTTATGCCAAAAAGTATTTGGAAGAGTAATAGATTTTTTCTAATGCAGCGTTGGATTTGGTGGCGGGGGGGGGGACTGTTTGAAAACATTCCGGACAGAACTGACATGACAAAAATGCTTAGACCTTACTTCATAGAAAATATACAGTTGCATCATTCTATTTTTAGGTACTAATTGCCAAATTTATGTAGTGTTCAAAGGTTTTTCGAAACATTACCTTTAAGTGTTAGACTATATGATTGGACATCCAGGGGGCTGTGTTTTTAGGGCTTAGACAATTTCTAGAAAAAAAAAAAAAAACTTAAATTGTTATTGCTCCCCAAATAAATTTTGTCCACAAAGTATTAATCCTTTATTTGAATTTAGAGAGTACTTTATTATACTATATTATTTTTAAAATACTCGGTTCGAACAGCGAATTACGAATTTACAGAGAAACGCCCATACATTAAAGTTAAATTAAACTATTTTACTATGAACAAATTAATTGCACTATACAGCATAAAAACTACTTCTGATGCTTCTTGCCGATTGTGCGAAATGACCTGAGTTGACCAGCTAGTTTTCGTACGCCACGCATCACAATTTGGAAATAGCTCTTCCCTATTTTTTCACTGTTCGACAGCTTCAGGGCCATTCAGGTCTTACGAAACACCAATAGTGCGTTGTATAGTTTTTATTTTTCATTGTTTTTAAAAATTAATGAGTCGTTTTGGAGAATTGAAATTACTTATTAAACAGCCTTCTTAACTTACTTGTGAACAAACTATTTATACTATGTACAAATAAATGGCGAGTCGATCAAAAAATGGTTAGTTGACGGAAAATAGTTCGATTTGTAAACAAAGTACAAAATTACCAGATATGATTTGAAGTTGGATTATTTTCGTGTAAAGGATCTCTTTACACGTAAAAATTAATTTTTACACGTTAGACCATGTTTTTAAGTGTTGAAATTTAAAGTTTTGTAGTTAGATTCCTTTATCAGCGATCTATTTACTAATAGATGGTTTGTATCACAACTTTGAATTTGAAAGTGATTATATTACACAACCATATAGCTTCTAATCTATTTGATGGCTACTGGGGTATAAAGTTCAACTGCTTTTCTATAAAAGAAGCTGCTCAACTAAGATATGTATGACTCAAGGTATCTGTGAATTACCTCCGCAAATGATTTCACAGTGAATTATTATATAAATCTCTGTTTGAGGGGGGAGTTTTCAGCGGCTATTTACGATCAGATATTTATCAATGTAAAGGGGGTGATACTGAAGCATGAAAGTTAATACAATGGCATTCAGCAAGAAAAGCGCTTTTAGTAACTGATATACACCAGTTTTATAATGAAATATACATACTATACACCCGATTATCCACGGAATTGAGTGGCACTGGTATTGCGGATAACGAAAATCGTGGATAATCTGAAATAATCATAAAATAAGGGATATGGAAGATAAAAAAATGTCTTTTGCTTAAAAATTTAAAATGTATTACACTTAAAACGTGATATGTACAAACAGTGACGATAGGTACACACTGTTAGAAATTTCATCGTGAAAAAACGGTGAAGTGACCGGCAGCAGACCGGCCGTCTGATTAACCGTAGAAACAACGGTTAGGTATGTTAAGTCTCCTTTACGGTTTTGAAACCATTTCATACTAGAACGGTTGAAACACCGTCAATGAGAAATTTGACGGTTTTGTAACCATTTACGACTATTTTGGTTTAATAACCGTAAATCGGAAATTCTACGGCTTAGTAACCGTTTACAACTATTTTGGTTAAATAACCGTAAATGGCAAATTTTATTATTTTGTAACCGTTTACAGCAAAAATGGCTTAAAAACCGTAAATGGGAAATTTTAGAGTTTTGTAACCGTTTACAACTATTATGGTTTAAAAACCATACATAGGAAATATTTTGGTTTGAGAACCGCTTGTGATTAGTACGGCCAACAAATTGTAAATACGAAATAGTATGAGTTTGTCGCCACACGAGAAATAAATCAAAAATCCATGAATGCTCAGAAAACCCTCATTGAAGGTACTCGAGAACTTACCTCAAAAAGTAGACCCCCTCCTGTCTCATTGCACTAAATTAATAAATTTTTAATGACACCATCATGTGAATATAAGCTTAATCATCATGGTTGGACTTGCCGAGGTGGCACTACGTTGCAGTACCT
This sequence comes from Uloborus plumipes, assembly GCA_038373865.1. NCBI lineage: Eukaryota > Metazoa > Arthropoda > Arachnida > Araneae > Uloboridae > Uloborus > Uloborus plumipes. The sequence continues at coordinate 16,071 of JAXGGA010011866.1, read as the reverse complement.
AATTCTTTAGTTTTTTTAATGCTTTCCAACATTGTCCCAGCATATCTTTAACAATAATAGAGAAAAATTAAAATGTAAGAAAGTATTAAGTTATTGGAGGGTTCAAAATAAACCTTAACCAAGTCCATAAAAAGCTTCTTTGTGCTGCACAGATTTAAAATTAATAATGAAGTTGCCTCCCAACACTTTTAAAATTAAGAAAAAAAAAAATCTGAACTACAGTTTAATTATTGCATTCAAGTTTTATACAGTTAGAGCATGCTATTAAATTTGGCAAATAATGAGATACAGGTCCTTAGGAATAGGCAATTTTTCAGTGTTTCTTTTAATAAAGCAGAAGTATGTTTCATTCATTCATATTTTTACTTTTGATTGTTTATTCCTTTAGTTGTATTGGGATTGCTTATTACTCCTTCAATAACTGACTTGTCCTTAAATCTGTATTTGATTATTATAATTAACATATGACTCATTTTTTCCTTTGAAAGTCATAATGAAAACCTTTTACTAGTATACTATTCAAAAACCTGAACTATTAGAATTCAACAGGAATTGAATAAATTTTGCAGCAGATGTAGTATTCATTTCACTTTTCTTCCCCGTCGAGTAAATAATCTACACGTACATCAAAGAGCACTCATACTTTGTTACAGAGTGCAATTAAACACACTTAAAAACACTAATGATACTGAAACTTAATGTGGATATCTCATTTAAGATTTGACACAACAGAAAACAATATTTACAAATTTTAAACACAAAGTCTGTAGAAAGTTTTTTCATCTAGTGTTATGACAAAAACCAGAAAAAGTGGCAAAAAGTCATTGTGCGGAAAAGTTTTTAGCATACTTTTAACCGTTTGAACTGTACAATGAAATATAGTTAAAAATATTACAATGATTTGTTAGCGCATGTCATTGACTCGACTGTCAAATAGGTTGATTTTTTTAAGGAAATTAAAATTTTTATGTGAACTCATTATGATGAACTTTTTTTCCAATTCTTCTTTCGGCCTTTGACCCAGGTTTATCCCCACAAAGCACCTGAAACAGAAGTTGAAATCAAAACACAAACTTAATAAACAGTATTTTAGAATTGTAAAATCAGCCAATATAACAGCAAAATCACTTTTTATTTATAAATGTTGAAATACACTTTGCTGTTTCTCATAATACAATTTTACTTTTTACACTAAATAATTCTAGTAGAAATGTTCAGAAATGTAGTTGTGTGATTGGCAATATTAAAGGGCTCTTCACTCCAGATTCTTTCTTTTACTTCTTTCTCTTCCTATAAGCCAGTTTTTAAGGTCACTTCTTCATTCACACATTGAAGTGTGTGTAATTGAGAAAAAACTAAGTGGTTATCTGTGCTACAGCAAAACAATTTAACAATACAGTAAACTACCTAAATTAGTTCTTTTTAAAGGAAGAGGATAAAACCCCCACACAACAGTTTGAGTATCAAGAGCTAGGTTGCTAATTACTTCCGAAGTAACTCCGGAAAACGCTAATGAATTGGTAACTCCATGAAATAAATAGCTCTTATACTTCTGAAACACATTCTTCAGTTGACGAGATCTACATATGTTACATAATAGAAATGTAGTTGGGACTGTTACCAATTTCCTCATTGGGCGAGTGGATTTTTATTGTAATATAGGATAACGGCACCAATCAGACATTAGGGTGACTCAAAACAAAAAGTGAAGATTAATATTTTTTGTGCATACCCTCTTATTTTTTTCCCTTTATGTCAAAACACTTGTAAAAAAAAGTTTCATGCATTTTGAACAATGGCAACCCGTACCAACTTAAGTCTAAAAGTGTAAAACAGCTATTGAGTATTAGGCTGAATCGATATTTTTTTTTTTGGATATTTAAAATTTCAAGTTGATAAAAAGTTACCCCTATAGCCCTCCCAAATGTACTGCAAAAACATTTATACAAATTTTAAAATATTTAGGTATCCCACACAAGGTCTAAATTTTCTCATTTTCATCAAAAAATCTATTTTTTTCTTTAAATTTTTTTTGCAAAAAAAAAAGTAAAAATAAATTTCTAACATATTAAGTTGAAAATTATTTGCGACAAGGCAGGTAATTAATGTTATACAAAAGCTTTTGCTCTCATGCAATATGTAAGTCTCCCAAATAGTGCCAGAAACAGTGTTGCCAACTTAGCCCTTTAGAGGCTAGATGTAACCCTTTTACAGCTCATTCAGCCCCCTAGCCCTCAATATGTCTCAAAAACGCATATCACATAATCGGTTCAGCCCCTTGCTGTGGAAATTAACAAAATCTAGCCCTGGCCTCCTTTTTTAAACATGATTTAGAGCCCCATTCATTTTAACGAGTTGGCAACACTGGCCAGAAATATGAATTTTTACAAGATTAACTCATGTTTTAATTTTAACTATGCTGTTGTTTTGTTATCTAATTGCATTATCATTAATAACAAATAAGTAAATAAGAAAAAAAGATTATTTTTGTTCAGAAAGGGATGCTAATTGCTTACACTACTACTTTACACTGAAAATGGTTCCTTAAACTCTCGATCAAGTACTAACATATTTTGTTTTGTATCGGTTTTAAATTTTCATTATCAGATTTCAAATTTCAGTAAAGTTTCTCAAAACCTCCTTATCTCGAATTTTTTTCCGTCCAGTGAAATTAGAGAGAAACAAGTTTGACTGTACTAGTTATATGTTCTTGGGAATTTTAAGAGCTTTATCTTAAGATTTATGAAAAATCCCAATGGCGAACTTGATGAGTGGCAAACAATATGTAGAAGTAATAATAGTCACTGCAGAAAAAAAGTGTATTGACTTCAGATAAAAAAATGCCTTGTTGAACCACAAAATCAGCCTGCACAATATTATTCAATAATTTATTCACTTCAAATAAAATCCATTTTTGCAATTAGATTGATAATAGAAAAAGAGATTATTGCTACATCATTTTAAATTTTTGGTTAAATTTTTATTTCTTTATCTCGTTCTTAAATGAAGCTTGACTAAAAACTTTAAGGTTTCTTATTTTCATATTGGAACAGAATGAAACAAACTAGAGAAATACAAGGAAAATAATAAAATATAAATAGTACCTGAGGAAAAATTCCAAAGTGCAGGCAAATTCTGACACAGCAAACCAAGAAGCAACCACGGCTGTGACGTCTTTGATGGATGAGTTGACAGGGATGCCATCAATAGTCAGCATGAACTCCTCACATTCTAAGTGGAAGTCCCTTTTTTGAAAAAATACATACATTAAATACACAAAGATAAAAAGATATAGGCATTTTTAATATTTTTAAAACTCTCAATTTTTATAAAACTCCAAAATTTTGAAGATGAACGAACAAAAATAGGCATAAAGAACAATTTAACGATCAGAAAAAACGTCCGACAAAATTTTCATTAGCTTTACAATTATTAACAGTCATCATGGTCATGGGGGGAAGGGGGTTGCATGCTCGTGTAATCTTTTCAAACCAATAATAACTAAAAACAACCACAAATTGATTACATACCTTTTCCAACAAGACACTGATGCTTGGGCAAGTGAGGGGATGGACACCGTGAGGATTGAAGACCTGTAAGAAAATTACTAAGTAAAAAAACTTGACTACATACATATTCAGTCCAACTATTTTGACAAATAGGTGATTCAGTTTAAAAATGTTTTATACTTAAAATCATCAATAATGATCAAGAGTAGAAATAGGAATGAATATAGTTGACCAGCTATAGCTGGTTAGTCGCTTTGTTGAATCAAAATTGTTTAGAGCAAACATGTTTCACATAAGCTTGGCTACTGTAATAGTAACCAAATACAAATTGCATAGCTAAAGTTTATTTAGCACTCGCTGCAGGAATGGCGTGGGAGACAGAGGGATTAAATATTACTAACATGGGGAAAGCACCATGATGGGAGGTCACCGTGACCGGCCAAAAATTTCATTTAACAAATTGCCGATTCAGCGAAATTGGAACCATACGTAACTAATTTTCTGAGGCCCAAATGCCCCTTTTCATTAAATTTTACCAATTGGTAAATTCAGAGTTTCTGCCCCCCTTCTAAATTTTAAGCTGCAACGATTCTGATTACCAATTCTAAAAATGGTAGTTTATACAGGTGCAGACTATTAGAGTACCTGATAAAAATTGGTCCAGTACTGAGTGTTTGGTATGTCACTATTTTTTTTTTACAAAAATGTATGAGTATTGAATTTCAACAATTACTAGGCATTGATAGAGTACTGAGTACATACGGAGTACTAAGTGTAGCAACAGTTACAAAATAAGTATTGTTATTAGCAAGCAGTAGCATACATTACACCCTCTCAGTTTCTTCCTTTCCAACCAATTCCCCTTGCGGCCCAATTCTGAGAGCATAATTTTGAGACCCACTAACAAGTACTAATTGCGCAAGTAAAAATCTGATGAAAAATAGACGTCTAATCAATATGCATGATGAATAAAGGTGTATGTGCAGCCCAGTAGCAGAAATTGCGAGACGCGAGACGTACGTCGCAGATTTTTCAGCAATCTGCAGATAATTTTCAAAAGAAGGGGAAGGAAAATCAAATACAGCTCAACAAAAATTGAGAGAAAATAAATGTCTTTGGTCAGCCAAACAGTGATGCTGTTCATCGTCAAAACAAACGAAACTATCCCATGCTTTGTACTTTCATTATACATTTTACATTACCAATTTTTTAAAAAAAAGAGTAAACTAATAAAAATGCTGCAGATTATTTCCAACTGCCGGAATCAGTGTCGCAGACTGGCTAGAAAATTTCTGCTTATGGGATGTGCAGATTCAATAAACAGTGAAACTTTGACAAGTCAAAGTTGCAAGGAATGAGAAAAAAATTAAGAGTTATTGAAAAAGAAAGCAAAATTATCAAATTAAACAGAATACTACCGCTGAAACGATTAAATTTATAATATGAGTAAAAAAGTTACTAAGTAATGGATCAAATATGTTACACATTTTCTACAACAACCTTTCAGTGATTATATAAGTTCAAGAGTTTGTATATGTTGCAAAACTAATTTTTACTTATGAAACTGCTTTTTCGCGAATGATTAGCTTCCTTCACTTATTTTACCAATGCTCCCTTAGGTTCTGGACATACATGCTGTCTAGTAGGCATTTTCAGTTCGGATTAAAATTTTCATCAGCAATCACTTGCAGATGATACTCTTCAATTTTGTTATTTATGAAAGTGCTTCACTGCATAATATTTTTGACAGACTATCCTTCTTAGCTATGGCAGACACTTCTTTAATTTATTCAACTTTTTCGTGCAAGTTAAAAATTTAAAGTATTTCCTAGCCATTAAAAAGTTCTATGTTAAACGTTGAAATAGCACCATAAACACTTGCTTTGGTTCTTTTGGAGAAAAGCGACTTCGACTTATCGAGTAGCATAGCAAGGAAAATTTTATGACGGTTATGATATTAAATTTGGCTTATCGAATATTTCGACAATGAAATTCGGCTTACTGAAAATAAATAACATACATTCTCCATTCAGTTAGATGGGAATAAATCTATTCACTTCAGCTAGTCGAAGTTTTCGATTCGTCCAAGTTCAACTTACCAAAGTTTCAAGCAGTAAGTTTTTCATCAAAATCTCCATGAACGAATCACATCTTGTTCAAACTTACAAACCGCTTGTGGCACGGAGTAGAAGCTGTTTGTATAAACCCATTTCATCATACTAAGCGATTTTGAATTTTCAGACTTCACCAAAATTAAGTTAAAAATTTTTACTGTATCAAGAGTTCTTTTTTTTTTTTTTTTTCAATTCTGATTCAAATTATTAACAGCAAGTGCGTCTGATATCTTACAATGTGTAAATTGAGCTAAGACAACAACTGATCAAATTCTTTGACCAGTTTTGGGAGTTTCATACATTTTTGTTGTGCAGTATTTAGAGAAAAATCACACACTCACTTTGAATAGAGTAAATTCGTTGTATGATCGTCATTTCTTCACGAAAATGTTTTTCGCAAAACGCGTTTTGTCGGCTCATGATTGACCCGCGGGGTAACGCGAAGCCAGTTTCTTCGACGAATCATCTCTAACACATAAATGATCGGGCATAACTTAAATTAGAACATAAATTATTCAACTATGTTGAAAAGAAAGGGCCACAAACGAATCGCACATAAAACGATGTAAACACACACAGGCATGCTAGCAAAGGAACTAGGCTACGGTTAAAGCGAGGCCACGATTAGCGTTTAGTTTAGTGCAACTAGAGTCCCTATAGGAACTCGAAGTGCAACAACATGCAACAGTAATCAGTAACTTAACATATATTAATCGTGAATTATCAATTTTAAAACAGACTAATATTTTGTTTTTTCCCAAACTCTTGTAATTGAAATCAAGATTTTAGAATAAGTAATTAGAATAAACATTGGATTTGCTTTCAAATATCAAACTATTATTCGACATACGAACTTTCACGGACAATGGATTGAATGTTCAAATAAAAAAATACTAAAAACCTGATGAATCAGAACAACATTTACCTTTCCAGCTTTTTTTCAATGGCTGCCGCGATCAGTCTGCTTTCTAAAAAAAAAGAACAAATATTATTCGGCGTATAACTTGAAGGACGCTGAATTCAATGTTGAAATTACAAAATACTTAAAATCTGATACATGAAAAAATAGTTACCTTTTCAGCTTGCTTCTATAATGGCTGACGATCGGCTTCGGTTCGATCTTCGTTGTTGAGCAACATTACTGCTTTGGCATTTGGCGGGCTCTGAGCTAAATTCCTATTGGCTTTCAGCATAGATGGCGCGTTACGGATTCTGGTGAATTTACGGTAGATTAACTGTTCGAGAAGAAAATGGTTAACTCGCCGTTTTTCTCAGCGTTGACGGTTTGGAAAGCATCTTATAAATGGTTATTTGACTGTTGCTGGGTGTATACGGTAAAATGACCATATTGTTTGTTAATTAACCATTTTTTCGGAGAAATTTCTAACAGTGCAGTACAAAAAAACTATTTGTATTTGAGACTCTCAAGCATATAAAATCTATAAAGAAGTGGTACTTACGATAACGCCCGAGTAAAATAATTTACTAGATGAAGTACACCGCACTCTTGGGTAAGAAATGTTAAGAAAAAATAAAATTTAAATTCGTGCATTTTCGAAAAAAACCAGTTAATTGTTTCTTGCTACGAAAACACATTATCCTTATTCTTGATTGCACAGTTCGTAGGATTAGTTTTTGCTCTAGACCCTCGCGGATAATCGAGAGTTTACTGTATATAGTTCCTTTAAGTATATCCATTCTCATTTCTAAATAGTGTTATTAATATATCCTACAATTCCGCAACTTGAAGGTGGATCAAGAAAAGTTTCCTTCCAGCGTGATTTACCAAGGGAGGGATACTTCTAGACCTTGACCTCGGAAGGGGAGGGACACGAGAAAGAAGGATCTCAAAGTAGCACTCAAAAACGAATCAACGGATATCAGTGTTTTTGTCTCTTAGCCTTGATTTTCGCTTTTATTTTTATGCTCAAGTCCCGGGCTAAATTACAGAGCTGACTCCGCTTTTTTAGCTTCAGTATTGTGCTTATAAATAAGACGAATCGCCTTATGGTCTATAGATGTTTGGTCTAAGGAAGGAATACGCACTTGCAATGTATCTGGAAGGAAGTGCAGAACATCTCAGCCGAAATCTTTAACTTTACCTTCTACGGCATAAGACAATTCAGTCGCATATTTTTCAGTTTTCTTACGTGGCGGACAATTGTTTAACGTGTGCAATGTTTGGCAAAATCAGTTGGCGAAGTTTAAGTTGGTTTAACCTATATTCTGTGTTTTTCCGACTTTGTTTTATGCTCTGGAAATATTTGAATTTCCTGTTTTTTTTTTTTTGGTCAAGAATTTCTCATGGTTATAATGTTCTTCATTTTTCCTCTTGAATTTAGTGCAACTTATTTTTTAGAATAAAACGGTTCGTTTATGCTCCCGTAGTTTGATGCAAGCGCTTGGATACAAATGTATGACTCTTTCCCAGCTGTCATATACAAAAGAATCATTTATCCAAATTACCAAAATTTTGTATGTGTGTGCGGGGGGGGGGGGGAGAGTAATACTTAGTGTGCTTTTTACTAATTTTAACTCTTGGAAGCACTTCCCGATGACTCTAAAATAAGATACGTAATTGAACCGTTTGTTTCAAAAATCAGTCAACAAACTCTAAAAGTTCGAAAACGCATTTTTACTCTTATTTTAAAAAAAATCTGTAAGGTTTACAACATTTTAAACTGAAACATACACATGTTTAGATGTATTTCTTTCAGTAAAAAGTGTTGTAGTTGCGATTGAATAATTTAATGTGATGCTATAAATGTTTTCTCAAAATTGAAAATTTTGTCTGTTGACTGGTTTTTGAAATAAACGATTCAATTAAGCTTTCGTCAATGCGCATTTAACCCAGTTGCAACAAATATTGATATCTGGAGCCAATTTTCGTCTACTTTTTAATGCTATTCAATCTTTTTTTTCCACGTTTAATAAGTCAGTTTTTCCTGTCTGATAAATACGTGACGCAAGAAATGTTGGCAGATTTTGAACAAGATGTAGAAAAAAAGCTGTGCCAGCAAACTGGTCTGGAAGCGAGAGTAGAATGTTTGGAGTGCGGAAGCTTAGAATTAAAAAATGAGAACCAAAATCTGAAGTGAAGATCAACGTTGTTGGCGAGAGCAAGTGATAAAACAAACTAAAATGTAATGTCGGCTAAAAGCTATTTCGCTTTTAATTTTGTATAGGGGCTTTTCTGTGTAAACTCATAAATGGCTGTCCGGACCGAGTATTTAAAAAACAATGATGTGTAATACAGTAATTATCGCTCTTAATTCTTTTAAATTCATTTTATTACTTTAAAATGTGCAAATTTCATATTGTTCTAATACTTCTTTTGTCAACTGTAGGTATCTATTTACCTATATGAAGGGTCAGGGGGAAAAACCACGGTAGTCACATTTGATTCATTTTTAGAAAAACGAAATTTAAACTTTACGAACTCAAACTTCCCCAGTATACTTGTTCTAAAATGACAATAATACTTGGACTACAGTGTTTTTTCACGAATATTGCATATGGGCGATCTCTGTAAACTCGTCATTTTTCACACGAAATCTCTCTGGGCACGTTTTTTTGAAATGTTCGTATAATTATAATACTATTGCTCAGAAAATGAATCTATTACTTTGGTTTGAAAGAGGGCCAATTGAAGTTTGTGTTTTTCTGATAAATCATGATAGGGGGTAAGACCCCCGCCTAGTATAACTAGGCAGAGGACTGTGCCAGGTGACTGTTTTTGCTCTTTGTTGCGTAATCTCTGCGAAACTAATGGAACATAATTAGTTACGAGACAACCTATAAATTTAGGCACAAATCGTGGACATAATAACTAATATGTTTTATAATTAAATTAATTGACATTAATAAAATCACTTCCCAGAGGACTGTTTTCGCAACGACCCTGATGCACACTTTCATCACAAATGTGGCTCTCAAACTAAGCAAAGTAGCGTTTTAACGCCGTTTTCGGCGATTTCTGCAAATTCACACTGATTACCTTAAACTTCACGCCAAAAAGAATTCGCAAAAGTTATAGATTTTTCGTATTACAGCTTTGAATTTGTTGCAGGGGACTGTTTGAAAAAACTCCGGACAGAATTTACATGACAATTTTAAGTTTTAGAAATACGTAATTATACCTTATTTCATAAGAAAAGTACAGCTTCATTATTCTATTTTTAGATATTAGTCGCCAAATTTATGTAGTGTTAATAAGTTTTTTGAAATACTATCTTTAACAGTTAAACTATGGGATTGGGACAGTCAGGGGACTGTTTTTGGCGCTTAGATAATTTCTAGAAAAAAAATTAAATTGTTATCACTCCAAATACAATTGGGCCACAAAGTATTAATACCAAACTTGTATTAAGAGCGATAATTACTTTATTATACTTCATTATTTTTAAAATAATCAGTCCGGACTATTGGGCCACGATAGGAGTGGACACCCTGTAAATACACTTGCAACACAAATGCGAAATCGAGTAATGCTTTGGTCTCTACCCTGTGCGCTGCGTTGTACCTTTTGATACATAAATTGTTTTAATTGTTTCACAAAACACTTAAAAAAATTAATTGCAATTACTTCAATTGTGAGAAACGAGATGAACGTACAATAATTCAATTAAATTAATTTTCAAAGTACAATTAATAGTTTAATTGCGATTCATTTAATTGCAATTAATTTTTTATCTATTAACAAGGTAATTGAAAAAACATTACCTAACACTGCGCTAAGGATAAAGATATACAACAATGGGGTTATTCTCAGAAAAGCAGGAATTTGTGTCCTCTGATATGTCACAAGACTAATTTTAAAACTGAAAAATTAATCAACCCTTAACTTAAAAAATACATTGAAATAGCAAATTAAGATGGAAAAAATTTGTTTCTCATCCTTATGTCTTAGTAAGTTCTGTGAACCGTTACTTCTCCCTGTTATCCAAATCTACAGGCTTTTAATTTTGAAAAACACTAACTTCTATAAATAAAATATTGTAGAATGAATTTGTGTAATAATGAACTTAAACTATTATACTTGTTGAGTTACCGTAATCTCAAAGTAAATCCCTGTATCTTGTAGTTTTTCACATGTGTGAACAAAAAGTATTGTAAATTTATAGAAGTGCAGCACATACATTGTTATAGTTAACTTCTTCAATAGGATAAATTTTGATTGGGGCTGCCAATAAGAGTTGCATTCTCTGAATTTATAGTATTAACTTATAACGTTTGGCATTTTTGTCATGCACACAGATCAACACATGCTTGTGGTATCTATACTTTTAAGGGTTAGTTTCTTTGAAAATTTTCAAAAGTTTTAATTGAATATGTGTTTTAGATGTATAAAATTATATTTCATTTCTTCTGGATGGGACATGTCTGAACACATGTCGCTGCTTGAAATGAACAACGGCATATCTGCAAAACGCCATTTTTCAGGAGAGC
>JAXGGA010011865.1:0-40804 GCA_038373865.1 Uloborus plumipes | reverse complement strand
ATTGATTTATTAATTTTTATTATTATTATTTTTTTTTAGTTATAACTATTATTTTTTTTAATGTTTTAAAAGTACTAATTATGCGCAGAAGAGAATAGCCTTTTTCTCTTCCAGACATTACAATTACACATGCAAAATAAATAAACAAATAATAATAAGAAGAAATAAAAGAAACAATTTAAATTAAAAGAATAAATTAATGAATGATTTTTTATGTAAAAAAATCAGTAAATAATTTAAATTAAAAAGTAAATAAATAAATAAACTTTTCACAATCTAAATAAATAAATAAATAAATTAGTTTTAAAAAATCCCCCCCCCCCCCCCCCCAAAATTTAATGGCGCAACTTGCGCCTATGCGCCTCGCCTCCTAACAAACACAGGACAGATTTACGGCACATAGAGGTTGAAATAACAACCATGGTCAAGGCGGGACTCGAACCCGTGACCACTTGCTTACGAAGAGAATACTATACCTCTAGGGCCCCGTGGCCCCCCATGACCGCTTTCACTTCATATGTCTTTTCTTCATTTCCGGACGCCGTTATATAAATGCAAGACTGATGTTTACATTTTAGCCAATTATTCGCCGCATTTCCCTCTAAACTGAGGCCCATCCGCGGTCGATAATATTTCACGGTTTTTTTTTTTTTTTTTTCTTTGTTTCTTTGAAGTGGTTTAAACTTGCGACTGTACCATGTTATGTTTTCGTTAAAATAAAAGAAGGAATATTCAGTAATAACATTTCAAACACTACATTTATTAAAACAAAATTCAAGATCAGCATTCATGATATCCAACTAATAATGCAATTAAATAATAATATCACGAGAATGTACCTTGTTCTTAAGATTTGACTCTTAAGACTGTTGCCATTCATAAGTAATGTTACAAATAGTACAAAAAAAAGGAGGAATATACACTGTGAATAATATAGTTTTAATTAAATTTTTAAAAATCTACGGCGAATTTAAAAATTATGGCTATGAAGTGCACACTATCAGTACGTGCACTAATTTTGCACCAATTCTCATAATCGTACGTTGCGTAAATTTTCCAGGAAAGCGTTTGACCCACTAGCTATGACGTCATCAAACTTTAATTTTATATATATAGATGATTAAAGTGCAATGAATTTAGGAAAAAGCTTAACGTAACTACATTACTAAAACCTGAAGTCGTTCCGTGAATTTCTGAAACATGAAAGTCACGTTTTTATTTAAATATAAAAGTAATACTTAATACAATTACACATTCAAGGCTAAACTGTATTACATTTATAACAATCTCAATCCTTGCGTGGATCTTTCCAATTTCGGTTTACACGAAAGCTACCCTGCTACGTTTAGGCAGGGATTCAAGTGAAACAGGCAATCGCAAATTACAATCGCGACTGGAAATGAATTACATTAGAACGTTTCTTGATAAAAACATCGTGACGTCAGCGTGACGTCTGCCTATGAAAAACGAGCTAGATAAAACGTCACAGCCTACTTAGTGAATAAGAGGAGATCACTGAGTGCTTGTGAGCTCTTATTGGCTCCACCCGTAGTGACGTCATGCCAATTTAAGTTGATGATAATGTAATTCACTTCCAGTAGCGATTGCCATTCGAAGCGATCGCAGTGCTGTTTCACTTGAATCCCTGCCTTAATTAGAGAAACTGTGTACCTGACTTCCTTGAGCAATTGGCCTTGGAAATCATAAATTTTAACCCTCCAAATGACATCAAAATTAATACCGATGGCAGTAAACTGGATAGATAAACAGGGGAATGTTTACTGAAACACCTCACAGAGAACTTCTCTATTCAATTACGCAATATGGTATGTCATAAAAATAAAAGAGCACTTTCCTATGTATTCACTAATTTTGAGTTGATTGGTACAAAAAAAAGTTTCTGGGAAAAAACACAATTTACATCAATTTCAAGTGGTTTTTTTTTTTTTTTTCCTTCAAAAAGTCCACTACAGTCGAAGCTCGATATAACGAGTAACGACCCTCTCCGTCCTACAGAAAACTGTCTTTATAACCAGTGGTTGCTATAAGAGGTAGAACATAGAGTATATTGGGATACAGTTGGGGGTTTTCTCACCGGTCGTTATATTAGGATGGTCTTTATAACGTGTGGTCGTTATAACGAGCGTCGACTGTACTTTCATGCTGAATGCGCAATATAACTGCGGGAGTTTTTTTTAAAGGGATCTCTGCTAACTTAAATGCATGTTTTTAACTCTGATGAATGTCCTTTCGTTTGACAAAAAAATGAATCTGATTTCTTTTTGTTTATAAAAAGCGCAGCCTTTATCGTTACTCTTCCAGTCAATTGAAACCGCTGTCTTCGTTAAGCAGCTGCCTGTTCAGGGGAAATGGGAACCTGCATCTGGGGGAGTGACACCCCACTTCAGGGGTACCCACAGGGGGGGGGGATTATGGCGCAAGTTGCGCCATCAAAATTTTTGGGGGGGATTTTTTAAAACTAATTAATTTATTTAAATTATTTATTTTTTTAATTTAAATTATTTTCTGATTTTTGTAAATAAAAATTATTCATAAATTTATTTTTTTATTTAAATTATTTTTTTCATTTTGTTTTTTAATTTAATTAATTAATTAATTTATTTTGTGTTTGTGTGTGTGCTTGGAATGGCTGGAAGAGGAAAATAGCTATTATATTCTGCGCATAATTAGTTTTTTTTTTTTTTTTCTAGAACCCATTAATACCTGACTTTTTTTCCAAAGATATTTTGTATACTGGTTACAAATAGTGTTTAATGGACAGGAAAAATAATTTAAAAAATATTATGTAAAAAATAAATTTTTTATTAAGGAAAGAAAAATCGTCCCTCAAAAGTTACGATAGACACCAGAGGGTACATACTTTTTTTACTAATATTTTTTTCTGCCTACGATATAATATTTAAATAGACATTTTATAAGAAGAAATAAAATCAGCAATGAACATAAACTGGGAAGCTGGGAATCACTTCGAAAACTCAGCTTTTTTTCTTGAGATTGTGAGCTATGTCATTTTTGATAAAGATCATATTAAAACTGCCACAGAACACACTTTACAATGGTTATGTGCTGCAATCTGTTAATAAGGAATTGAAACAATACCAAGGTACTCATTGAACACTATTGTTTGGTTGAAATGTTCAGTTTTGGGGATTTCTGACCCATTTTTTGGACCTTCCCTAAAAAGGGACGCTAGGTATTAAAGGATTAAGGATGAGTTAATTTCCACTAGAAATCGAGAAAGTGAAAGACAGTAACAATTTTAAACATCAAAGTAGTCGGAGTCGCTAGTAGTAGTGAAATTCCAATAGATTACGAGTTTGAATACATGGACAAGTTTACGAGCAGCATATCTGCATTAGTACGACCCATATTCACGAAGATTTGAAACGTAGCGTTTTGTGACTTACACCACTTTACACTAGCTGTCAATAACACCTCATGGGGGGGGAGGGGATATATCGTTAAACGGTAGTGCGACGGCTCCAGTAGAGTGACAACAAGTCATTTTACGCTTCGATCAAGTGTTCTGCACGGGACTTAAGAACTTTGAACTCGGAATATCTCTTCGAGTTTTAATCACAAATCTTTCAAATTTTTTGTGTTGGAATTATTTTTAATAAAGATTTTTTTTTTCAGTAATTAGGTCACCTGAAGTCAGTATAAAAGTGAGGTTTCGTATTTTTTGACTGATTTTTTTTCCCACCAACTTTAAGCTCTTAATATCTGAACTCTGCAAATCATTTTGAGAATTTTCGCAACTGGAAGTATGCATCTACATGTAGGACGAATGGTTGAGAAAATAGAGGTCATGCACACTAGGGTGGGGCGAAAAATAAAAAGTTTTCCAGATCAACTTCTAATAGTTGCCAAAAGTTGTCTTTGGTGATGGTTAGCTTTTGTGCAAAATTTGAGAGAAATCGGTTAATATCTTCAGGGGGCGCTGCGATCGCAAAGTTTTACCATGGCTTTGTTATGGATTTTATGGTTAAAATATCGAAAAGAATGCCTTTAGCTAGTCTCTTTGCGTTTTTTTTTTACTCAAAAGAAGTTTTCATGCATTGAAAGCATATGAAATGACTCACAAACATTATTTTATATGATATATTTATATTTCAAAAATATCACTTTTTTTCACGTTTTTTTTTTCTTTTTAAATGCTTGAAATATAAATATATCATATAAAATATTTTTTGTGAGTTATTTCATATGCTTTGAATGCATGAAAACATCTTTTGAGTAAAAAAAACGCAAAGAGACTAGCTAAAGGCATTCTTTTCGATATTTTAACCATAAAATCCATAACAAAGCTATGGTAAAACTTTGCGATCGCAGCGCCCCCTGAAGATATTAACCGATTTTTCTCAAATTTTGCACAAAAGCTAACTATCACCAAAGACAACTTTTGGCAACTATTAGAAGTTGATCTGAAAAACTTTTTATTTTTCGCCCCACCCTAATGCACACTGTTAAAACTACAGGTTGCATGTAGCACGCTTAAGGGTGAAAAGCTGTAGCACTAGCGACGGCAGGTGCTACATGACTCCCTATGACACCCTTGAAGATGATATTAGGCTTCCTAGTGACACCTTTAGGGTGCCATGGGTCACTCATTGGGTGCCATAAGGTACCCATGGGGTGCCACCTGACTCCATATGGTACTATCAAGAGTTCTATAGGGACTCAAGTGTCGCCCTTCAGGGTGTCCCACTGGTGCCGTGGTGCCCGATCGGTAAGGCGTCGAACTCGTAACCGGAAAGTCCCTGGTTCAATCTCAGCCGATCAAAGATCCACCGTCTTGATTAATGGTGGCTGGGGGACGTTAAAAATGTTCGTGCTCACAAAGTCCTCCAAGTGAAACGATACCTCTGGGGGTGCTGGGCCAAGGGTTTGCTCGGCCCGTGGTCTGGTTCAAAAAAAAAAAAAAGAACAGAGCGTTCTTTAGGGCCCTATCCCGGTTAAACCACGAGTTGTGATAGGTACGGGGGACCCTGGAGTGTGAAGAGGGGGTCCCGCTGGTGCTACAACTTTTCACTAGCTTAAAGGTGCCACATGCAACCTGTAGTTTTAACAGTGCAGGTTAAAACGGAACCCCCTGTAGAGTAGGGTGGGGCGAAAAATAAAAAGTTTTCCAGATCAACTTCTAATAGTTGCCAAAAGTTGTCTTTGGTGATAGTTAGCTTTTGTGCAAAATTTGAGAAAAATTGGTTAATATCTTCAGGGGGCGCTGCGATCGCAAAAATTTACCATAGCTTTTATCGGGATTTTATGGTTAAAATATGAAAAACAATACGGTTAGAGAATCTCATTGCATTTTTTTTACTCATAAGATATATTCATGCATTCAAAGCATATGAAATAACTCACAAAAAATTATTTTATATGATATATTTATATTTCAAGCATTTAAAAAGAAACAAAAACGTGAAAAAAAGTGATTTTTTTGAAATATAAATATGTCATATAAAATAATGTTTGTGAGTCATTTCATATGCTTTTAATGCATGAAAACATCTTTTGAGTAAAAAAAACGCAAAGAGACTAGCTAAAGGCATTCTTTTTGATATTTTAACCATAAAATCCCGATAAAAGCTATGATAAATCTTTGCGATCGCAGCGCCCCCTGAAGATATTAACCAATTTTTCTCAAATTTTGCACAAAAGCTAACTATCACCAAAGACAACTCTTGGCAACTATTAGAAGTTGATCTGAAAACCTTTTTATTTTTCGCCCCACCCTACTGACCATAACAGAGAATTTTGCGATTGATGGGTAAGTCCAGTCCATTCATTGCTTTTCTGAAAAAACTCATCAAGAGAATTTCCTCTCGTTCCCAGAGGAGTCAGCCACCCTAATTTGCGCTGTTGCACTGCAAAGAAGGAACTGTTGTTTTTACAGTATACTGCTGGCAGCCGAAGTTCCAATTTAAAACTGGAAAATGCACAGTGATAAATTGTAAAACTAGCAATTTCACAGTTTATTGCCGTTAAATGTAGCTGTATTATACTGTAAAAACAACAGTACAATCCGAGAAGCAGAGATTAGAATTTAAAACTGTAAAATGCACTGTAATAAACTGTTAAACTGGTAATTTTTACAGTTTATTACTGTAAAATTAGCTGTATTATACTGTAAAAACAACATTTTTTACAGTTGTGGTGGAGTCACACAGCAAGAAACGGGTTGGAGAAACGTACCCAAGGCCACAAGAGAAGCAAGGTAGCACGACAAATGATTTTTCAATAAGTGTGAACAGTGCTTTTCCCTCTAGGGGTACTGATTGACAATCCCTCTTAAAATATTATTAATTTTTCCCTTATAAAAAATTCAAAATTGTTCGGGCTCCTTTTGCAGAAAAAGACAGAAAGAAAAATGACGAACTGAAACTATTTTTTGTAACAGGAATGGTAAGCGCTTGTGAATAAAAAATACAGAAAATACCACCAATGGTTGAAATTATAGAAAACTCAGTAAGTTGACACCCGCTTCCCTCGACACTCGGGGTATCGAGTTACCGAGGTTCTATGCAATTCGCCCCCCCCCCTCCAACCCAAGAACCCACCATATTAAAACTAAGTTCTTGGGAAGAAACCCACGGTATGACAGCAAAGTTCGATATGAGCACCATGTTAAAACTACAGGTTACACAAGGCACCTTTAACCCTTCACTGCACGGTGTGCCAGATCTGGCACAAACCAAATAAACCCTCATATATTCCTATGATTTTTAAATGCAGTTAAACTGAGCTTTGTGCCCCTTCTGGAACATTGCTATAACAGTTTAGTGTGATGTTTATGCACTAGTTAGTTGCACTAGTCTAGGTATTACAGTTCTTGCTTTTTAAAGAAAGAGTGTCTGCATTTCCGTTAGAAGTGTGCTTAGTCATTATTTCCTTTGTTCTAAAAATGTTTAAATACACTTAGTGGAAAGTTTGTTTATACCACTTATGGCACAAAACACATTGTAGATTATTACACTTATCGGTATACAAAGCATATGCTATGTGCTTTTGCCATATATAGAACAAACAATTAAAACATCATTTTTGGTGCACATTTTTAAGATTAATTTTTTTCTTCATTTTTCCTGAACTCAGGGCTATTTAAAAAGTAACAAATTATTTTTTTCATGAAAATATAAAAAATCGTGAAGGGTTTACCCTTTATGTCCCAAATTAATTTAACAATGAATTTTCATACATTTTTTTTTTTTTTTGATTTGAAAATAATGAATTTTGAAAATAATGAATAGAACGATTTGAAAATTTTGGGGGTCTTAGGATCCCTAAGACAACTGTTTCCAATCGCAGGTGCCATCTATCGGCTTCTCAGCGAAGTACAGAGAGTGGTACTCCAAAGCTTCAGCATGATTCTAGCCACTTAGGATGCATAACACTAAATTAATATAAGCGGGACTTAAGGGGCATAAGGTGGCATAAAGGGCTAAGGATGAAACGTTGTAGCTCCAGCGGAACCCCCTGAGGGGTGTCACGTGACTCCCTATGGCACCCTTGAAGGCAGTGGTTGGAAAAACTACATATTTTTTGTAGCGAACTACAACTACTTTCTTACAAATGTAGTTAACTACAGCTACAACTACTTTTTTTTAAATGTAGCGAGCTATACTACTTTTGAAATGTAGTTGCTACTTCGCTACTTTTCAAAAAATAAATAAATAAAATACACCGTTTGAGGATCGACCGAAAAAATTCGAAAAGTCATTCGAATATGGAATAGAAATACGAATTGTCTTTGAATTTATTTGTTACTTTTCCTTTTTGTTAATTTTTTTTTGCTAAAATTTGTCCTTTTTAAATTTTTTTTACAATTTTTACGAATATCCGCCACAAGAACCACCTTGTTTTCTTTCTTCGTTCTCTTTTTTTTTTTTTTCATTTATTTTTTTTATTTAATTTATAGTAGTTTCTAGAAATCGCTACAAACTACTACTTTTTTGTATCGCGCTACTCGCTTCTCTACTTTTTTCAAAAAGTAGTGCGCTACACTACAAACTACTAAAAAATGTAGCTACTACAGTAGTTTCGCTACTTGTAGCGCGCTACTTCCGACCACTGCTTGAAGGTACCATAGAGTGCCATTTGGCTCCTGCGGGTGCCTTAAGACACCGACAGGGTTCCACATGCAGCCATGGCACCCTCAAGGGTGCCATACGGAGTCAAGTGCACCGCACAGGGGATGCACCTTGTAGCACCAGTAAGGGTTAAACCTTGTGGCGCCAGTAGCCTTGTTTCACACGTACTAACAGTAACATAAAGCGACTAACAATAACAGTAGGCATCAGCGTTTCTTTCAGGCATCTTTCCGGGGGGGGGGGCACTGCCCTCCCGGAGAAAGTCAACTCTCCCCCCCCCCCTGAGGAAAACTCAGTTTGCACGAACATACAAAGAATAAATTAATTACAGCAAAAATAACCAAAAAATAAGCAAGTAAATATTTAAAAAATAAATATAAAAGCATTAACAAAATTTCAATTTTTGCGAAAAACGTCCCCGAAATTCAGTTTAGACCACTCCCATGATCCCTCTCCGCCGGAATCTCCAAGTGCCCAAAGGAGCCAAATGTCTGAAAGAAACACTGGTAAGCATCCGCACTATTGGAAATTCGATATTAAAATTTAAAAAAACCGGATGCACCCTAATATGCATTTCATTTCATTTCACCCTCCAGGGTCCCCCGTACCTACCAGCTTAGTGGTTTAACCGGGATAGGGCCCTGAAGAGCGCTCTGTTCTTAATTTTGAACCAGAACCTAGGGTCGAGCAAACCATAGGCCCTAGCACCCCCAGAGGTATCGTTTCACTTGGAGGACTTTGTGACCACGACATTTTTAACGCCTCCCAATCACCGTTAATCAAGACGGTGGATCTTCGATCGGCTGGGATCGAACCCGGGTCCCTTCGGACACGAGTCCGATGCCTTACCGATCGGGCCACCACGGCCCCACCCTAATATGCAGGATTTCAAGAACAAATGTATCATTTCTAGTAACCCTGTACACCGTTAAAACTACAGATTGCACAATGCACCTTTACAGGGTGAAACGCTGTAGTACCCTTTGAGTGCCCTATGGCACCCCAAGGAAACAGCAGGGAGCCAAATGGCACCTTCAAGGGTGGCATAGGCATAGGGAGTCAAGTGACAACCTTCAGAGGGTTCCGCTGGTGCTACAACTTTTCACCCTGTCACGGAAAGTTATTCCGATTTTGTGATTTTTAACTAAACTAAGTTCTAAGCTGTCGGTGCTTCATTCTAAAGATGACACAAAACTTAATTGAAGAATTCTTCATCAAATTTTTAACATTTTTTAATTATTACTATTAAATACTATGTATAAATGGTTATTTACAAGAGGCTGATGATGAAGTTTCAAAGGGAAGCGATTGAATCGCTTGCACTGAGCAGAGCTCGTGCTCGAAGTTCAAATCCTAAGAGGCCAAGTGCTTCTCTAAAATTATAACATACGTAACATACTTACGTATTCTAATAGCGCTTGCAGCGCTCTCTAGTGGAGATATAGGCGGAAAGGAGTGAAGAGTTAAGGTTTCTCTACACACCCTTAAAGGTGCCTTGTGCAACCTGTAGTTTTAACAGTACACTCGACTAAAAGCGAGTTCGGTACGAGTGGAGTTCGCTCTATTTCTATTTCTGGATCCCTCGGCAGGTCCTTGAAATCGCGTCACGGCAGCTCGGTTTCGAGAGCAAACCAAACTACTAGACCGTAAAACGGCTCAATCCCAGTTACCCCGATAATTATATCTCCTCCCGTGAGTAGCTGAGTCTCGTGTGGAAAAGTGCCCGGCCGTGCTCGACGAGTTATGGTGCACATTGCACGGAACGCAGGAGTGGAACCTCGATAATTCGACACCCCACGGGACCACGGAAATGTGTCGAGTAAAGCGGGTGTCCACTTGTCGAAGTTTCATAATTTCAACCATTTTGGTGTTTTCTGTACACAGTTAAAACTACAGGCTGCACGAGGCACCTTCAAGGGTAAAACGTTGTAGCACCAGCAGCACCGCCTAAGGGGTGCCACTGGACTTCTATGGCACCTTTGAAGGTGCTATTTGGTTCCATGTGGCACGCTACGGGTATCTTATGGCACTCCATGGGTGAACCATGGCACCCTAAGGAGCCAAATGGAGTACCTTTAACCCTCGTGGGTCCCTCCCATTTCAGTTACACTCAAGACCCTTGGGGTCATAAACGACCCCAATGCTTCCTTTAATTAATTCATTATAATTATTGAATGTTACATGCATTATTTAAGTTCACACACTTTTTAATGCTAAAAAAACAAAAAATAAAAAGATACAATTAAAGTAAAATATAGTTTATGAATTAAAATTATAATTTTAGAGCAAAACTTACAATAACTGTAGATTTATTTACATCTGTTACAGACCTGAAAAAACATGATTTTTACAAGTGAATTTCAAACACTTATGACATTTTTCAATGCATTTTCTGTCCAGTTCTTTTGGACAAAAGTTGCAACGTCCTCTTTTTTTGGCCTTCTGGGGAAGTGACCCCAAGGGTCTTGTGTGCAAAAAATGCAATTCGGGAAAAATAAAACACAATAATAGCATTATTTTGAATAGAAAACTAAAAGAATAAAAGCCACAAAATGCCATTAAAAACAAATGGTTGATTAACAAAATATATTAAACAGAAATTGCATTGGGGTCACATATGACCCCAAGGAACCCACGAGGGTTAAGGGTGCCGTAGGAAGTCAAATGGCACCCCCTAGGCGGTGCCGGTGGTGCGACAACGTTTTACCCTTGAAGGTGCCTTGTGAAACCCGTAGTTTTAACAGTGTAGGCAAAGATTGGGCAATTACCTCGATGATGCGTTATCTTTTTTCCTCCCTCGCTCTTCTTCTTTGTCGATTCATGTCAGCAATTCGTCGACCCAAAAGATTTATTTCTCTTCACTTTCAAATACGTCCACTGACGTACTAAGGGCAAAAGTGGTATCTGCAGACTCCCTCAAACTGAGATATGAATCTAAAGTTTTGCGCCATCCAGATGGTACTTTTTCAGAATTTTTTCAAAAATATTTCCCTTTCTCATATGACCATATAATGTTGTACGTAGGCAAAAATATGAGACAAAAAACCACCAGGTTGCAGAAATAGTGCAGATACGACATGAGTGCTTTGCACGGCAGTATTACTTATTTACTAGTACTTATCATCAACGTAATATAAAAAACTAATTTCAATAAATGATTTTTCTCTTCGAAAAGAATATAAAAAAAATAAATAGGACAATTTTGAATACCGTATTAGGAATAAATCCATCATTTTTGAAAGGAGATAAGAGCTCCTCGTCAAAGAGAATAATTAGCCCTGCCCACATTTGTTTGAAAAAATGGTTTCTCTTCTGGACTGTTCTAGGTACATTTCTCCAACCCCTTTCTTGGTCGGGTTATCGAGGTTTTACCTAATTTTCTGACATTCACCAAGACGCATCGTCTGTAATTATTCCAGTTGAGAAGGCTAAATGTGTTACATTACGTGTTTTAAAGAAGAATATTAGCTTTTCTTTTTAGAAGATAATTGCCACTAGCCCCCCTCTTTCAAATCTAATTTTGGGGGTTTTCCCGTGACCGGATTTTGTCCGATTTCCGATACGTTATTCTGTAAGAGTTACTAATGTAAAAACAGTTGAAAAACTTTCCGTTGCAATTTTGGCCATGTTAATGGTATTTTTTCCTTAATTGACTGGAGTATAAGAATTCTCTAAACGAGTTTGTTTCAGAGAACAATGAATTGACAGACACACAAACAGCAGAATTATCAGAAAAGGTCAATGTGAAGAAATATCAGTAGAAAAAAGTGGACTAAAATAGTAATTGGATGTCGACTTACGGAGGGGCAATTCCATTTTGAAAAAAAAGGCATCGATTGCTGCACATAAGAGCCTGCAGAGACTCCAGATGCTAGGTCTTCGTTTCGTTCCATGAATTTTCGAAGAACGTGGATTCTACGAAGAGGTATTTCCGGGATTATAGGCCGTGGAGAGACAACTCCAATTAACCGAAAACATGACAATCTGCTCGCCATGACGGTGAGACACAGACTGAGGTCCCACCCAATCAGAAACTGACATCCGGCTTGAGATTCCCGCCAATCAAGATCCAGAACGCACCATAGACCGGAGAACTACAACCAATCAGGAACCAGCAGTTTGCGTAAGTACCCCGAGCGTCCGATTTCCGCAATGCACCCTGCAACGTTTAATATCAAATTGGACTCGGGGCAAAAGGGCTTGCCCTGTACTCCCTACAGATCGACCGACCGACCAGCTAGCGTATCAGTCACATCAACCTCACCATTGATGATGTCGGCCGCAGAGGTCGACGAAACGTTTGGATTTTCTGTTCCATATCGACCACGGCCTATAATCCCGGAAATACCTCTTCATATTGACCCCAGGAGTGAAAGCATCAAGCACTATTTAACACGGATTCTACTTTCATAAAATACAGTTAAATTTTAAAGATTTCTAGAAACCAGGGGTGCCCACAAGGGAGGATTATGGCGCAAGTTGCGCCATCAACATTTTTTTTGGGGGGGGGGGATTTTTTTTAACTAATTTATTTATTTTTTTTATTTAAATTTTTGTTAATTTTTTTTTATTTAAAATATTTACGGTTTTTTTATTAAAAATAATTCATTAATTCATTTTTTAATTGAAATTATTTCTTTTATTTCTCTATTATTATTTATTTACTTACTTATTTTATGTGTGCGTGTGTGTGCTTGGAATGTCTGAAAGGGAAAAAAAACGATTCTATTCTGCGCATAATTCGAACTTTTGAAAAATTAATAATATATTAAAAAAATAAGTTATAATTTAAAAAAAATAAATAATATTTAAAAAATAAATAAATAGCATTTAAAAAAATAAAATAAGAGGGGTAAAAATAAAAATGAAGAGAGGGTTGTGAAAAAAAATTTGGGGGGGGGGGATTCGCGCCATTGAGCTTGGGGGGGATGGGCACCCCTGCTAGAAACAGTACTTGTAGGATGGTAATTTGATTCCGTGACGGACACTCCTTACCGAGAAAATGCTATTACAGTCGACGCTCGATATAAAGACCATCTCGGTTCCAAAGAAATAGGTCTTTATAACGAGTGGTCGCTATAACAAGTAGAATTTTTGTGTTTCGGGAATCAAGTTGGGGCTTTTCCCACTGGTCTTTATAATGGCATGGTCTTTATAGCGTGTGATCGTTATAACGAGCGTCGACTGTATTTCAATATTTTCTTTTTCTTCTAGAAATCTTCAAAAATTTAACTACATTGTATGGTAGTGAAGACCGTGCTCCTGGTTGCGATCGTGAAATAAAAGAAGAATTTGAGATATCTGTAGTCTTTCAGAGCTGCTTTGTGTTGCCGTGGAATTGCTCAGGGTTTTGTCAAGTCACGTTTTCACCCGTCGAAATAACCCATTAATGCCTGATATTTTTTTTCCATAGATATTTTGTACACTGGTTACAAACAGTGTTTAATGGACAGGAAAAATAATTAAAAAAAAATATTATGTAAAAAAATAATCTTTTTATTAAGGAAAGAAAAATCGTCCCTTAAAAGTTACGATAGACCCCAGAGGGTACATACTTTTTTTACTAAAACTTTTTTCTGCCTACGATATAATATTTAAAAAGACAGTTCACAAGAAGAAATAAAATCAGCAATGAACATAAACTGGGAAGCTGAGAATAACTTTGAAAACTTAGCTTTTTTTCTTGAGATTGTGAACGATGTCATTTTTGATAAAGATCATATTATAGCTGCTACAGAACACACTTTACAATGGTTATGTGCTGCAATCTGTTAATAACGAATTAAAACAATACCGAGGTACTCATTGAACACTATTATTTGGTTGGAATGTTCATTTTGGGGAAATTCATACCCCGTTTTGGATCGTCCCTAAAAAGGGACGCTAGGCATTAATGGGTTAACATTGGACCTACACTTAAAACTACAGATTGCACAAGGCACGTTTAAGGTTGAAACATTGTTGCACCAGCGCCCCTCCCCCTGCCCTGAGGTTTGGCACTTGATTCCCTATGGCACTCTTGAAAGTTCCATGTAGTCCCTATGGGTGTCTTATGGCACCCCATGGGGGACCCATGGCACCCTAAGGAGCCAAATGAGAGCCCCGTGGAGAGTCAAATATCACCCTTCAGGCGGTCCCGTTGGTGCTACAACTTGTACAACCTGTAGTTTAAACAGTCTGCCATTTAAAACATCCTAAACCGTGCAATACACCGCCAACTCGGCTATTTCGATCTATGGACTGCAGCTTCGCGCTTATTGTGCGCTCATCAGCATGGAATACGAAAGTAGCCGAGTTGGAGGCAAAAATCCTCTTATACAGCAAAGAGAGCGAAAAAAAAAACTGGTAGCTAATGTGAAATTAGAATATCAGCGAGCGACCGCACATGGGAAAGAAGCGCGACACTGCAGTCCATGGATCGAAATAGCCGAGTTGGCGGTGTATCTGCATGTTCCCGCCTTAACCCTTGCTTAGGGGCGGTTACTCACTGCTTTATATTCTAAACCGTGGTTCGTCTTATCCGAACAACAGCAAACAGGAGGGGGATTGTGAATAGAGTTCGTCTTGGCAGGTTCGAATTAACGAGGCTTGACTCCATTATTTTTTCTTTCGTTCCGTTTCTCATTCGATTTCATTTGTGTGCCGAAAGTTTTGAATACCTACGATCGCCTGCATTTCCCCAAACAACTGCTTTCCGCATTTAGATTTTTTTTCGCCTGCTATTCCGGATACAGCTCAACTCACATTCGAAGCCGATGGATGTTTTTAGTATTCCACATTCTCGCTCCAATGCGTAAACACTGCTAAGTAATCATTAATCACTTGGTATTTATAAAAAAAGAAAAAACGAGCGTTTCGAAACTGATTTCAATTCGGCGATGGAAGAACAAGATTTTATTTCACTGAATGTGTCGCAAAAGGCCTGCCCTTGGAAGAACAGAATATGCCAACAGAGCATCACTCAGCACAGGGGGCCGATGCAAGAGCTCATGCCACCTTTTCTCCTAATACGAGCAATTAGTATATTACAACGAGTGCGTCGCATTTTTAAACTTTCTTCAATAACGATTCCAATCAGACTTGGATTCAATTACGAGAAAATTTAATCGATTACGATTATGATTACGAGCGTGAAAAACTGGAGATTACAATTACGATTACAGTACTCTGCCTAACCGCAATTACGATTACAGCAACGATTAGATAATGTAAAAAATGTAATCGATTGCGATTATCATATGCCGATTACGATTTCGATTACACATTTACAGATTTGAAAGGAATATCACACACACATACACACACACATATATATATATATATATATATATATACACATATACATATACACACACACACGTACGAAGAAGAACCCAAAAATTTGTGTTGGGGGGGGGGTCAAGTTATAGTGCACCTTATTGTCAAGCGGCAGGAAAACGAAGCATATAAAATGCAAATTAAAAAAGACGCTAAGCTCTGAAACGTTTTTTTTGGCCCGAATTCGAACGTATGTCTTTCGCATTACAAGCAGGACACAATTCCCAACCGCGTCATTGCGTCATCATTTTCGGATGCTATTGTTTGAAGTGATCTCTACTAATAATAAAGCTGAAGGTGGGTCTGTCTTTCCTTCTTTCTTTCTTTCTGTCTGTCTTTCTGTCTGTTACGCGCGTAGCGCCAAAACCATTCGGTCGATTTTCATGCCACTTGGCACAAAATTACTTTGTAGCATGTAGTTTTGCACCTCGAAGCGATTTTTCGAAAATTCCATTTCGTTCTTTTTCTATTCGAATTCTTAGCGGAAATTCGATAAAATAGGGAAGAAATATTTCATACACATTTTCAAGTCTTATGTCATTCGAAAGCTTGAAATTTTCTGCATAAACTGAAGTTTTTTCGAAGTTTCTACAATCATCAGGAGAACTGTAATAATTTTTTTTGGGACCCCGGAGTTCAAGCAAGCCAAACGATTCTAAAATGGTTTTGCTCGAGAATAAAATTTGTTTGAAAAGAGAGATAAAATGAATAATCTTATCAACGAGATTCAACTTTTCCTGTTGTTACCATGGTTACGTTTTCATACCTTTTTTTTTTTTCGTTCTTTTTTCAGCGTTGCCAGACGTAGTATTTTTGATACTACGGTAGTATTATTTCGGCCCAAATAAGGAGCGTAGTATTTTCCTAGCAACCCTGTTTCCAATATACTTTAATGACTTAATTAAAAGATTTGGCAGTTTTTTTTTTTTTTTTTTCATTTTCATAGATGTCGCATTTCAGCAATATTGATTTTGGCAACGTTTGGAAACAGTAGTATTTTGTAGTATATTTTTTTTAGAGGAGGCGTAGTATTTTTCTGTTTCAATTCTCTGGCAACCCTGTCTTTTTCCCGGTGAAAATGTGCTTTGGAACAATGCTTGGCGCGTTTTCAAAAAGTAACCAACTGGCGCGTTTTTGCGTGTCTCGCGGAGTTGAAAGCTCCGAGAGAAACTACGCAAATGTTGACCGGTGTCAGGGTTACCACGCTTGGCGCGCCTATTTGCCCATTTAGCGAGAAAAGGGTACCTAATGCACAGATTAACCAAATATCGTATCAATTGCGATGTTGCATTGTTCTTTTTAAAGTGTTTCATTTCGGAAAATGTATTGTTTTGTTTTTAAAGCTAGGAAAGAAAACTTTCTTCTTCTTTTAAACTTTGGTAAGATTTCTGTTGGTTTCTGTGAGCAACAAAATTGTTCTTATTTTCTTTTTTGGCTTATTTTTGCTCACCTCTCCTTGGGGTTGCATTCGAATGTCCCCAAGTGGGTGTTTTACACCTTTTATGGGGTAAATCAGTGTTTTCGATGCAGACAAAAGTGATATGAATTGGCGTGATCACTTGGCGATGCATCGCCAAGCTTTTGGTCGCCAAGTGTTTGACGCCAATTTGGCGAAAATTTTTTTTTTTCTTTTGGTTCAATTTGGCGCTATTGGCGATATTTTGCGAAAAATCCACTGAATGATGTTAAAATCGGCGATATTTAGGAGATTAATCATTGTAAAACATTTTTTTGCATTGTTTCGTAGCAAACTAGGGATACAAATGTTTGAATTATTATCTTGCTCACTCCAAGCACTATTTTAGCACTTAAGGCATCTACTAAGCAATTTACACGTAAAATTAAGTAGTGTGGTGTCCATACGAGATTTTTATATCATACTTTGAAGGAATTATAGTTGAATTATAACTGAAATAGAGCCTTTTTTCTGCTATATCAATTATTTTACAAATGAACTTTTAATTTTATACCACGGGCAAAGCCGTGCGGATACCGCTAGCAATAAAAACAGAAAAAAAACGGTTTTATTGACATACAGAACAGTTTTTAGACGGTGGTTCCATTTTTCATCATTAGCTGGCACAATGAGCTTTAAAATGAGGGGTTACCTACCACGGAATTTAATAAAGGAATAAGGAAGATCTAGAAGACATAAACACAGAGACTAGATAAATCTATACACATAAAAATGGATGTTTGTATATTTGTATGTATGTATGTTTGTTTCTTATACAAATATACAGTTTTCGTCGGATTTTCGTCAAACTTGGCACAGAGATTCCTCGATGCACTGGAATTCCCATAGGCGGAGTTTTGAAATTGAAAACAAAATCCAAAAAGCTCAACATTCAAATTTTTTGTCACAAAATGGCCATTTTCTTTCAATTTCGAATAGATAGAGTAATAGAGATAAGATTTTAAGCATACAACAAACAAATTGATAAAATTTAACACATTTAAAACTGAGTCTTTTCCAACAAAGATTACGACTAACAATGAATGTTCAATTTAAGGCTCATCTGTTTCATTTTAGCATGAAATAAGTTTAAAACAAGTATAATTCATGTTCTAGTTACCTTGGAACATTGAAACAAATGTTGTATGATGCAGAAAAATTTGAGGTTTCAACAGATAATTAATTCAAAATTTTGCGAGCATTTTTACTAAGCACCCGGGCAACGCCGGGTAATAAGCTAGTAATATATAAGATGCTGGGTGCAGTCTACACAAAAAGCCTACTTCAACGCTCGCGAGAGTAAAACATTTTTTTTCGCTAAAAGAGGCAAAAAAAAAAAAAACATACAAAAAACAAAAATTGGCAGAACAAATTAGCAGCCCCTGTCGGCCCCTGTGATTCTAAAGGCTGCGACTTAATTCTAAATGACCGTCCTAAAGTGAGATTTTTGGTCGAGGAGCGAAAGTGGCATGGCGGAAGTGGAAAAAGTTGAGCGACGTCTTGTTTCATTCCGCTTTGTTTGTTTATTTATTATTTTTTCTTTACGAACAAGAAGAAAAGAAGGTATCTGGGGCAGGCGTGAAAAAGAACAGCGCATCGGGGTCAGCTGGACGCTCCTTTGCTGCAGAGCAAACGCAGACGACAAATTCGATTTTCAGCTTTCAAAATCACAACCGTTGTTAGTATTGAATATAATTTTGAAGTTTAGTTATGTGGCAACACTAAGGTTAAATGATTTTGTGAAATCGTTTGGGAACACTTCTGAGACATCACTTTTAAAGTTTATGTTGTATTTGTCGCGTTCTTTTTTTTTTTTTTTATCTGTCTTTTTGTCTACTGGTCTTAGCAATAAAATTTTTAGTTAAATCAGACAGTCAGACCCGTCAGTTAGGAGGATCTGGGGTGTGAATTGCTCACCCATGGCTTTGAGAAAACAACACATTTACATTCAAGTGGGCGTGGTCTTTGTTGTTTGCCAATGAAATTGCATTGTGTTTGCAGTTTGCCCCCTTCGACACCCCCCCCCCTGGAAAACTTGAAACAACGGACCTGTCTGTTGTCAAAGACCATATACTTCAGCGGTTCCTCTATCTAGAGGTAGTTACCCCCAAAGCAAGTTTTGCCAAAGTGGGTCCCAAAACTAACTCTGGTTTTTTCGGGTGGGCCCACTTGAAAAAGCCCACTATGTCGGCAAGGGCGTAGCCAATACTCACGTTAGGGGGGTGCAAGCAGTGGCACTCCAATAGGAGGTCACTGTGACCTCCCAAAAAGTTCTTATCCGATACAAATTGGCTGATGAAATTTGAAAACAGTGAGACAGTATTGCAAGGCTGAACTTCTTTATTTTATTTAATTTTTTTTCTTTAATTAATTTATTTATTTATTTTCGTGATGCCTCACGTCTCTTTTGGTAGACATAGATAAGTATGCATTCTTGTATTTTGTTTATTTGTTTTTTAATCATTCAGTAAAGTTCTGAGTTTCATTCGGTAAATTAAAAATTTTCTCCTCAAAAACAGGCAAGCTTACTATCATTTTCTGAAAAGTAATTAATACTAGATATAATAACGCAGTTTATATAAAGTTCCCAAAAATTAGCATAAAAGTCAAATTTTTTCAATAAAAACAGAAAGAAAAAAGCAAGAAAGAAGGAGGAAAAAGTGCTTTAAATTCTATTTGCACAAAAAAAAGGAAGAAATTATGAACTCAAAGAAACTATAATTTATTCAGTCATGCACACCTTTAACCAATGGATAGTATAATGGATGGTTTGTCAAAAAAAAAAATATAAAATGGGAGGTCACGGTGACCTTCTATTGGCTCTGATCTAGGGGGTGCAGCACCCCCCTAGCTACGCCCTTGTATGTCGGCAAAGTTTTGTTTTTTAATTTACTGCACATCGAAAACATTTATTTCAGAAACACATGAATTTCACACTTATTTATACACTGTGTAACCAGAAAAAGGCGGCCAGAAGGGAAATTACCCTTGATGGTTGTCACAATTACGGCGCTACGTACTTTTCTCCCACTTGTCTTTAGTAACAATGGTTAAATGCAAACGATTGAAATTGTTTTGTGCGTCAACTATTATTCAATCAACGTTAATAGAGTACATTTTGAAGTATTTATATAACGGATACTCGTGATGGCAGGTCTTCTAAAAACAAATTATTTAGCACTAGATTTGTCGGAAAACGTTTAGAAATAACTGAGATACGAGGACATAAATAAAAGCGTAAGCCTCATTCGATAAAGTGACGTCACTACGGGTGGAGCCAATAAGAGCTCACAAGCAGTCAGCGATCTCCTCTAATTCGCCAAATAGGCTGTGACGTTTTATCTAGCTCGTTTTTCATGGGCTGACATCACGATGTTTTTGCCAAGAAAGGTTGCATTGTAGTATAGCTGCCAGGGCAGCTAGATTAGCTTCCTGCGGCATGTTGATGCATAACGTCCCCCCTCTCTAACTTTTATCTCATTCTGAAGTTATATTATTTGATATAATTTAATGTTCATAAGATTTCAAAATATACCACGCACGTGGCCCGGCATTGCACGGGCACTTCGTGCCTTGAAAGTAGTGAGGATAATTTCAAGAAACTACTCCCCGCCAAAGCGGCTCGCTAACAGGCGCTTCACGCCTTCACTTTTTTCCTGCATCAAAACAATCATTCGAATTATTGAGATGCTTCGCGTCTTCAAGATGGTGAGGAAAGTTTCAGTAAGTTCAGCTCGCTCAAAGGAAAAAAGCAGACATAGACACTCAGTTTTTAATATAAGTACATGGCTTTTCAACAAATGAATGTTTCAAAATATTGCAAGTAGCTAGCGATAAAAATACTACGTAAGTGACCCGCTTATGAGTTTCGTGTTTGATTTAGTTAAGCCTTCATTCAAAATTCTCATTAGCAATTACGTTTTCCAAGAATGGATTTCATATTTAATCATTTATTAGGCTTAATCGCTTTAAATTTGACTACTTATTAATTGATATCTTTGCTAATTAAAATCGTATAATTATATAAATTAAAACTAATGAAGCCTGAAAAATTACCTATCTATCGGTACCTGGATCGACTTTCAGTTCATTGGCGTTCAGGAGAAAGAAGCATGACATAGATAGAAAGAAAGACAGATAGATAGAAACATACTCAGTTTTTAATATAAGTAGATGAAATGCCTCAACATCAGTGCATAAAAAAAAGAGTGGAGCTGTTGTCTTTCGTGCGGTTGCCATGGAGACGATGCAAAATGTCTAAAATTAATACGCCTATTTTAAAGTAAACGAGTATAATTTTTTTAAAATACTTAGAAGATCAAACTAAGCAATAATTATTTCAATGTATCAATTCAATTCACTATCAATTTAAAATATAATAATTTCAACATTACAATGCTTCTTCTAAATTTGCAAAATAAGAAATTTGGTCACAGTGCTCTTCAAAACTCCTCCTGATTCTATGAAAAGTAAGAGTAGCAGTTTGGAGTCGAATATAGGCTTACAAGGAAACCATTTGGTGTCCGAATCAAATTACGGCTATTGCTGTCCATCATTTTCTACGGAATCTTTTGGGATTTCGCCAAGGGGAAGAAGCAATGCGCACTTCTGCAATCCCTGCGCGCACTAAAGGGAAAAAATGCGCCGTGGGAAAGTCTCGCCGACGTCTCCAGAGGAGGACACATTAGTATTCGAGGAGGAAGTCACTGCAGTCGTTGCTCGGTTTAATGGCGCGAAAGTGACCGCAGAAGTGTCGAGCGAAATTTGAGGGAGTAGTGCACAGAAATTGCATTCACGTTTTGCGGAATGCTGGAGACACGTGCGGGTTTTTGCAGCACGTGACTTTTCCCCCAACATTCAGCTTCCGCACAAATACAGCACAAACGCGCTGCGGCGATATGCAATACAGTAAGGCAGAGTTCCCCAAAGTGTGGACCCCCGGGAGTCCGCTGCGCTATCCTGCTAAAACGTAAAAAATAGTTGAAATTGAATTCGGAGTAACGGTATTTTTAATCAAAACGAAAACACATGAATGGAAAATAAAAAAAGTTTTTGTTTACGTAAGCGCACTGTGCAGACCCCTCCCCCCCCCCCCCCACACACACACAGGTCTCCCGTTCCGTGAATAACGGGCCTGGTTCAGGCAATGCGCTGGGAATGTATATATTTAGAACATTTTCCATTGAAAAAGACAACAACAACAACAAAATACATACAGAAATTTATATTTAGATTTTTTTGAGGGGGCGGGGGGGGTGGTAATTGACCGACTAAATGGCGCAAATAACGGGTGCGCCGTCATAGTCAGTCACAGATGACAGCTAGCGACAATGAAAGAGGTCAAAACTAAAATACAGTGCCCGCCGCTTAGAAAATCACATTTGTCCCGGGGACATTTGATTTTATAAACCGGCATACCTACACAAGAAGAAAAAGTTTTTAAAGATCAATTAGCTGAAAGATAGATAAATTACTGTATTTCTATGTCGTTTTTTAAAAGTTTCAAACTACAGTACACTAAACAAAGTTTACTTTTTTGCAGTGGATCTTAAAATGCTGTAGTATATAGCTGTTTGATTAACGGAAATCGTACATACATTGAAGAGTTCATTTTCCGAAATTCTTCCACTTCTTGGTACTACCAACGCTTCCTAAATACAGTAACCCCTCGTTATATCACGCTTTTCGGGGGACAAGAAGAAAGCGCGATACAACCGAAGTCATTAAAAATAGTTTTCTATCCAGCATGCAAATAAGTTATACGTGCACATTCATAAAAATTCGTTTATATGAACATTAGCTTTTTTTTTCAGTCAAAAGTAACAAAAAAATAGAATTTTTACAGTTTACTACTACACATTACTAACAGATGCTTTTCACTCATTGTATAAATACAAAAGAAAGTGTTCAGTAGTTTCCAAACTGTCTCTGCAGTATGCAAGTTCGGTGACAGGAATTTCTCTTCAGCGAATTCAGAAAAATAGAAGAACCTTCGTTTTGTTCATTGATGACAAAATAAATGAGAATGAGACCTTTTCTGAGCACCTTACACATTTTCTCAAAAATGGTTTCGAACTAAAAGTTTTTTTTTTTTTTGGGGGGGGGGGAGACAAAAGAAAAGAGCGATCTATTCGAATGAGCGATATAACGAGGCGCGATACAACGAGGGGTTACTGTACTAAATGCCTAGTTCATTTACTTTGCTGCGGTTATCGTTGGTTCCACGTTAAGCGCCACCCAGCGGCAATCCGACAATGCCGTTGTTATTTTTTGATTGGTTAATTTTTAAATTTAAATTTAGAAATGAACCAATCGTTCATTTCTCGAAGACCTCTGGTAGATGGCAGTGTATCGTGAACCAGGGACGAAATTCTGCTCTGTGCTAAAAACCAGAAAGTTGCAGGCATTTCGTGTTTGGGTGGCGTTGGTGCTACAAAACTTTGAAATTTATTATGTCTGTGGCAATTTTCAACATAATTATAGCTGTCGTTTTCAAATTATTGACACACGCTTTCCAAAAACTTGATTGTATAAAACGGCGATACTGATTTTGTGAAAGGAAAGTTTTAACATGTTTTGATATTGTAAGGATTCGGTTCCTGCAGATTTGATTTTAAAAAGCGGCTGATTTTATAATCCAGTGATTTTATTAGCGGCGGTTACTGTTTTGTGACAAATCTCCAGCTGACAACGAAATACCTTATTTGTGAGACAACACAGATTCAAAGTAACGTTGCTTCGTAAATATTTTTATTTCTGTCAAATCCAAGGCTGTCAAATGAACCATGAACTTTACGTCGTCGATCTCATTTCATTCTCACAATGACAACATGACCCAACCTTATGCCCCCGATGGATGACTTGAAGAAAACAAACAATTCGGTTGTTGATCAGAGATGCATCAAGGGTTGCCATGACAACAAGTGTCACGGTTGCAGTGGCGACCCTTCCCGGGATCTCCTTGACTCTTTCTCACACGTGCCGCCAGAGTTCGCTTCTATTTTGATATCTTTTTTTTTTTTGCATTTTTTGTTTTTAAACCGGTCACTAAATCGGGTAACATCTCTCCAGTCAAGGTTATCGGTCACTGGTTTTGGCATCCACGCGAAATAACCTTGGGAGGGTCAAGAACTTTTACTCGAAAGGTTTTTTTCAGAGTTGAATTTTCATTTTTAATCTTCATTATACCTGTGCATGTAATTTGAATTAACGTAAATAATGCGAGAATTTTTTTTTTCCGGATCTGCAATGCGACTTGCATGCAATATGCCGTGTTTGAAGATTTTTTTTTTTTTTTAAACTTTATTACAACCCATTTTTTTTTTAACACAGGGCTTATATAAATATTCCATACTCTGATTTTTCAGGGGGCTAAGGATGTACACGAAATGCATATTTTGTCCAAAACCAACATAAACCATACCCACCGCAATTTAAAAAACATTTGTCAGATCGTTTAGTATTTCAAAAAACGGTCAAAAGACAAAATTTAAAATTACAGTCTGACCAGGCCCGTCATTTAGGGGGGCAGGGGGGGTCAATGCCCCCCCCCCCCCTGGCTTTGAGAAATCAATGTATTTACATATAAGTGGGCGTGGTTTTTGATGTTTTCCGGTGAAATTGCATTGTGTTTGGACCCTTTGCCCCCTCTCCCCTGGAAAAACTTGAAATGACGTCCCTGAGTCTGACATGTTTTGCGGCGACCTCTGACGCTTTTGCGCATGCCTCTGGTCTCTACTGACTTCGTCAAAATAGGGGTGGTGGTGATAAGAGAGGTGAGGAATGTGAGGAGATTTTTTGTTTTGTTTTTTTTTTTTTTTTAAATATTCCCTTTCTTTATCAGTTCTAGAAAAATAAAATAACATCGGACTAAGCAGAAATGCAACCATGGTGTATTTTCTCAATCAAGCTGCCAACCCCCCCCCCCCCCCCTTTTTGAAATGGAACCGTTCAACGGTGAAATACTACACAGCAACGTTTCCTGCCAAAAACATCGTGACGTCAGCGTGACGTTAGCCTATGAAAAACGAGCTAGATAAAACGTCACAGCCCACTTGGCGAATTAGAGGAGATCGCTGACTGCTTGTGAGCTCTTATTGGCTCCGCCCGTAGTGACGTTCAGTGTCAAGTTAAGTTGCTGTCTAGTACAGGCGCGCCTTTGAGGTTGCAAAGTATACGAAGACATTAATAACATGACATTAAAATATTCAACCGCGGTTATAACACTTCCACTTTTTACTGGAAGAAATTTTTCTGAATACTAAATACGTTTGCATTTCAGTTTAAAACGATGTAATCTTTGTCGGCAAAAATTAAGAAGAGGGTAAAAATGCATTTTCGAACTTGGATGCTTGATCGGTTTTTGAAATAAACGGTTCATTTTTTTTAAAAGTCTGGTGGGAAATTGACCCCCAAGCCTATCAACACACACACACACCCCTAATTGACGGGCCTGTTAACTCTCTAACTGCTCAATTTTCTAAACGAAGTCGCTTTAAAAATACTTTTTTCCATGTATGAAAAACTCATACAAAAATTATGTACTAAATTTACACAAATTCCGTTAGAAATTACCTTCAATAGGATAAATCTTACAAGGACAAAATTGCCCACAGGGAGGGGGGGTATTTTGGCCCATTGCGCCAACATTTCTTTTTTTTCGGGGGGGGGGGGATTTTTTAAACAAATTTATTTATTTCAATTATTTGATAATTTATTTTTTATTGTAAATTATTTTTTTTACTTCTTTATTATTTATTTATTTATTATTTTTTTTCGTGTGTGCATGTTTCAGGGGTGATTGTGAGTTCATGAAAAAATACCTGAAAGTTTTAAAGAGAAAATGTTTGCCTGTGTGTATCGGGGGGGGGGGGGGTTGGAAACCAAGACCC
Source organism: Uloborus plumipes (assembly GCA_038373865.1). Classification (NCBI taxonomy): domain Eukaryota; kingdom Metazoa; phylum Arthropoda; class Arachnida; order Araneae; family Uloboridae; genus Uloborus; species Uloborus plumipes. The sequence goes on along the minus strand of JAXGGA010011865.1, from coordinate 15,029 downwards.
CTATTACTTAAGCACACCTATTTTTTTATATAATTATTGCCTTTCATAAACAAACACATTTCAATTAGACCTTCCAATTTTAACTTTTTGACATTTTGAGTTTCATAAAAGACACAGAGTTTCACTCAAGAATTTTAAATTTATGATTTTTTAATACAAATAAAAATATATTTCATTTATTTGTCACCTAACTAAGGGTAATAAGCATCAAAAATGAGAAAAACTCGATTCTCATATTGGATGCAAATTTCAAATCGATTGCATTTTTTAAAATGAAGGCAACAAAATAAAAAAAAAAGATGCAAATAAAATACTTTGGAAAAGAAAAAAATGGATTGGCATCTGAACATTTCTATTTGATGAATGTTATTGATAATTATCGGAAAAATCATCGAAACTTCGAAAAAGCAAAAAAATTCTGGAGGTGGTAAAATAAAAGCATAATTAAAAATATTTTATTTCCGGTAGTTTTGAACATGAAAATACCAGAAACAATCATGAAAATACCGGAAATCCGGTAAAATACCGGAAAACAATCACCCCTGTTGTTTGTGCGCTTGAATGTCTGGAAGGGAAAAAGCGATTCTTATACTGAGCATAATTCAAACTTTAAAAAATATATATATATATATATATAAATAAAAGTTATAATTTCAAAAAATAAATAAATAATACTTAAAAAAATAAATAAAACAAAAAAGTGGCAGAAAAATAAAAAGCGCAAGAGGTTTGTGAAAAATTTTGTGGGGAATATGCGCCATTGAGCTTGGGAGGGGGGGAATGGACACCCATGTACAACGAAATTAAAAGGAAACATCACTTTTTTTTTTTTTTTTTTTCAATTTTTGTCGAGCAGCGGACTACGCATTTTCGATGAAACATTTCCTTTATTAAATTACGAAGTACAAGCAGCCACAGAGAGTTGGTATACGATTGAAAATCTTTTCGTGACAGCCATACTTCCTTCACTTCAATACAACGAACTAAAATTATTTATGCGCGCTTTGCAAAACGCCAAAAACTATACCTCCTACATAAATATGGACATCTTAATTTATACGGAAGGTCTTATCGAAAATCAAAAAATGAGAAAGTGGCGTCTCGCTATCCAACTTGAATTTTAAATAATTTTGCGAAACCAACCGCGCGTGAGATCCAACATTATTCACGACCTACATGCCTGGCTGCCATACCTGCGACCAGTCCATGACCCCCCCCCCCCCCCAAAAAAAAAAATGCTTCTGCTTTGAATTTCAAATAAACGCGCAGACCAGCCGCGCGTGATTGTCGGCGTGAGACGCGTTGGATAAGTCGGTCGTTGTTATCAGCTTATCTGCAAACAATTGGAAAAAAACATTACAAGCCTCAGAAGTTATGCTTGCTGTGGATACTTTGTAGCAGTCTCAGAGACAGGCCTATCGTTTAGAAATTTTTACAGGAGAGGGGGGGGGATAGCAGGATTTGATTACTGAATATCCCACTTAAAAAGTGGCGTAGAGGCCCTAAATGGCTAAAATTGTAAGATTTATGGAGAGGCGACAAAAACACATGCATACATATATAATTTGTCACATGTATGTAAACTCATGTCATAAACTTTTTTCAGAAACAGAAAACAAACTTTCCGTTCAAAATTTTTCAATTCATGAAAAAAAAAGTGTCACGAATTTGACTAAGCAATCTATAAGAAGCACTTTCTAAAGATTATCTATCAATTGATAATTTGACTAATTTTTGACTTTTTAAACTTAAGAATTCTACTGGCAGCTAGAACACGTGAAGGCATTTTTTAATATTAAAACTTTTAACTACAACATTTAAAAAAAAAAAGAAAACTAGTATAAAAGGCATATATTTTTTAAATATTTAGCACCTTTTCAGTTTAAGAAAATATTGCTATTTGTCTTCATTTTAATTCACAAAAAATTTATTTCTGCATTTTTTCCCCAATTTTTTTCAAAATGAAACCGGATCCCCCCCCCTCCCCACGGCTTTGAAATTTCCTTAAATTTTTCATCTCAACTGACATAAAGTCAAGCGGTTAAAAATTTGCGCCAATCACTCAAAGTCAGTATAAGGGGGCCCTTCGTAACCCCACTAAATAACGGAGCCTGACCACTGACTAAAAGAGAGAAAAAAAATCAGCTGCGTTGAATATTTTCTGCATGTTCCCAAGAAGAAAAATCCTTTAGGTTGAGTTTTTTTTTTTTTTTCTTTACTCACATCTTCTATTTACGTTCTTCTAGAGAACCGGTTACAAGATTTGTGTGTCTCAAGAGTAGCAGTAGGCGTTTGTATATGCAGTTCTTTTTCTTTCTAAGTCTTCGTAAGTCAGCCCTTTCGAACCACCCTGTCAAAGATGAGAACGAGTTGAGTTGTCTCGGAGCCGCTGAACTTGAGGGAGGGCAGAGGTTGAGAGCCTCATCCCGGATTCATACAGAGGCAGGATGGCAGGAACACATTCTCTCTGCGTGTGGATGATCTTTGATGGATGATCCACTTGCAGTAATGTTTAATAAGTGGGATGGGCGGGGTCAGGTGTCAAAGAGGCGCTCTTTTACCACTACCTTTACCACTTACTCTCACCACTAATAAAGTGGTAAGGTAATTTCTTGTCGTCGATAATTGACGGGCTCTGCTGTTTTGGTGCGAACCCAGATCATCTGCTAGCTCTCAGCAGGGATTTCCAAAGTGGTTCACAGGGACCCCCAGGGGTCCCCGAGAGTTAGAAAGGGGTCCATATAAACAAAAGAAAATTTTGGGGGTCCATGAGATGTAAATTGGGGTCCATGAACCAAGATCAGTTAGTTGCAAGAAATCTGAGTCACAGAATGCATAAAACGCTACAATTTGTAATAAATGCTAAAAAGACAATTCGTAACAATGCACTAAAATTCTAAATTTGCGCAGTTATCAGAAGAAAATGACGAAAACTGAAATCAATTACTTCTTTACATCGAAGTATGCCGGTTTTCAAAAAGATCGTGCTTGATAAGGTTTTTATTTATTTATTTATTTATTTATTTATTTATTTTTGAAAAAAACTTTTTGACAATGATTAAGAGCTTTTGGATGGAAAAGATCCCGGTTAAAAAGAAAATGTACAAATGGAAACCAGATATTGCTCATTTTTTAACGGGTTTATTCTCGTAATTTTAATGAGGTTTAATGAGGCTTGCGTTCAACAATGTAATGTTATCCATACAGACTTTTTGACAATGATTGGAGATATTTTATGTTGACTATCAATCCGTATGATAACATTGAATAATTATAACTGTCATTTTACAAGAAGAACTGATTGGAATACGTACTGATGACCTTACAGTACAGTTCAGAGAACGGTACCAATATTTTTGGTTTCAGAAAGAGAATACCTATAACACATCCTACACTATGAAATGTTGCAAGACAGTTTTCGTAAGCATCTTCATACCTCGTTTTAAAATATTTTAGTTCAGTCCCCAATTTCCTCACAATCTAATGTCAAATATGTATTAAACTTTCGCTGTCAAAGCACGAAATTCACACTTCTCACTAAAAAGGTTTTTTTACTTATACATTCGTTATATTTAAGAATATTAGCTCCTTTTCGTTTCGTGCCATTATTATTATGAAAGTATGCAAACATGTTTTTAATTTTTTTACCCTGCAGTAAAACTGTCAAACTGAATATTTTAGAAAGTTGTCAGACATTTAAGAAGTTTATTATTCATGCAATACACCGCCAACTCGGCTATTTCGATCCATGGACAGCTGTTTCGAGCTTATTATGCTCTCATCAGCATGGAATACGAAAGTAGTCGAGTCGGAGGCAAAACTCCTCTTATAAAGCAAAGAGAGCCAAAAAAAAAAAAAAACTGGTAGCTAATGTGAAATTAGAAGACCAGCGAGCGACCGCTATTATTGTTTAAAAAGCAATTGTAAAAGATCCCTCATACCCCCAAAGCAGAATACTTTGAGATGTTCAGCAACGTAAAATCATTTGACCAAAATTGTTCTGCAAGTACTTTAAGCACTGTATAATACATGTAGAAACATGGCCGTTTTCAAAAACCATGATCCTACAATCAAAACGGTTCCATACAGGACTATGAAAGGAGTATTTGTCCAGCACTCAGTCTTACTGCAGAAAAAGCCTAAAATTAAAATTCCAGCCACACATTCTTGACAGAAAAGGTTCAGACCCTTCACTATGTCTACTCCTCCAAACCAGGGCTGCGGAGTCGGAGGCGGAGTCGGAGTCGGAGTCGAAGAGTCGGAGTCGGACTGATTTTGGACCAAAGGAGTCGGAGTCGGAGTCGCTGAAAAACATGTCGACTCCGACTCCGACCACCTCCGATTTGGATGAAATTTTATGGAGGTGAAAACATATCTTTGAAACTAACAGATACAAATTTTCAGCGTCCAATATCCAAATCCTAAGCATCTAGGATCATTAAAAAGGGCTTCAAATGACGGGTCTTCGCAGCAAAAATGCAATGTGTTAAAATAAAGTCTGGCCATTTAACAAGAAAAGGATTAGTTTTGTACGGAGTCAAATGACAAGAGCGGCACTTGTCTGTTGCTCTGGAGAAAATGAACTTTTTGGGAGGTCACAGTGACCTCCGAGAATTAAGAAAAATGTGGTGAAATTACCTGCGAGAGTTCTTGAGAAAATTGAACTTTTTGAGAGGTCACAATGACCTCTCATGACCTCCGACTGGGATACCCCAGCTTGCTATCCCCCCCCCTAAAGTGAGTCCTGGCTACGACCATGAATAAAAATGAAACTTTTTAAAATGGACTTAATATTTCAATCTTTGTTTAGGGTTTTTCCCTCTTCATATTTGGGAAAAAAATAGTTAAAAAAGCAGGAGTCGGGAGTCGGAGTCGGAGTCGAAAGTTTTAAAATCCCGGAGTCGGAGTCGGAGTCGACCATTTTTCCTCCGACTCCGCAGCCCTGCTCCAAACATCAAAGAGCTCTGAATGCTTTGACACCGCACTAGAAGCAATGTTTTTACTGCAATGTTAGAATTACTGCAACGTTTAGAAGCAATGTTACTACATGTAATTTTGCGCAAATTCCGCAGATTTTGTCCAGCTTGAACTAAGTTTAAAGTTCCTGCAAATGTCGCAAAAAAATGCACTTTTTAATTTTCTGCCTAATAAGCATAACTTGCAGAAATTTTAATATTTTTTTCTAATTTTCAGTAATCCACAGAAATTGTTCTGAATTTCTGCAAAATTGTATCTTCAGTTAGAAAACTGCCTTTTCTGCAGAAATCCTACAGATTTCTGCAGAAAATTTTCAGAGTTTTCCCTCACATTTGAACAGAATTGTTCTGCAGTTCAGATACCTGTTCTGCGACGTACGTTCCAAGTTAAGCAGTATTCTGCTTTGGGGCCTCATACTATTGGGTAAATTTCTGATTCATCTCGTTATACTTCCATACATCTTGCTTTTATCTGGTTGTTTAGAACATCTATAATAAAACGTAACCATCTAATTTTCGGTTTTGGAACACTGGAGTTCAATTATCACAGTGCCTGTAGATAGACCCCAAGGAAGGGGGTCCGCGAAAAACTGGAAAACTCGCCAAGGGGTCCACGAAACAAAAAAAGTTTGGGAACCCCTACTCTACAGCAACGAATAAAACTCTTTTCTTCTTTTTTGGCCTAGTCCCAAATTGACGACAATGACTGTCTAGGTCTACCTATTAGGTCAGTCGAATCGTTTCAAGGGGTGAGGAATCAATATTCAATACACACACGCATACAGTCGAAGATATAAAAAAAAAAATAGACAGGAGGGCCCGGGTTGCCCCCCCCCCCCCAAGCTCAATGGCATAAATTCCCTCCCCCCTCTCCAGCACCCTAAAATTTTCACAGTCCTCTTGTACTTTTTATTTTAAATTTTACCCCTCTTTTTATTTTATTTATTCTTTTAAAAATTATTTATTTATTTTTTTTGAATTATAACTATTATTTTTTTTATATATTATTAATTTTTTTAAAGTTCAAATTGTGCGCAGAATAGAATCGCTTTTTTTCTCTTTCCAGATATTCCAAAGCACACACACACACACACAAAAAAATAATAATAAGTAAAGAAAAAAAAGAAATATTTTAAACTAAAAAAAATAATAAATTCATTAATGAATATTTTTTATTAAAAGAATCAGCAAATAATTTAGATTAAAAAAAATAATTTAATAAATAACATAAATAAAATAAATAAATTAGAAAAACCCCCCCCCCCCAAAATTTAATGGTGCAACTTGCGCCATACCCCCCCCCCCCCCCTGTGGGCACCACTTGAAGGGCCACAAAGATTTTTAAGGATTCAATTTATTATAAGTACGAGGCGTATTTTTAAAGAAAGTACCGTTTTGGTATAAATTAAAATCAATAATTTTTCTGACATGAAAGCCCATACCTTAAACTACTTTTCTACAGAATTCCCACCAACAGAAAGGCACTTATCACATTGTAAAATCAGCTTTTGAAGTCCCTTTTCAAAGAAATATGCCGCCACTGCATGACAATCATCCTCACATCACCGTCATTGTCGTGGCACAGCTAACCGCCGAGGTGATGCTTCAGATGCAAAAACAGGTGGTAGTCACTGGATGCTAAATCTGGGCTGCTTTTGCACAAAATCTTCATCAATGAAGGAAGGCCGTTACTCGGTGTGCTAATTAGAGTGGCTATCTCTGAGCGCTCGGACTTCAATCCCAACCACTCCATCGTTCATAATGGTTTCCCTATGTACTGAGGAACAAGGGGAAATCACCCCCCCCCCCAAATTCCCCGGAGAACGGGGAGGTCAAAGGATGTTTGCACAATGCATATAATATGACAAAATATATTTTTAAAAAACATGACAATTTCTCAAAGCCTGCAAAGAGGGGGGGGGGGGGCAATTACCCTTCACGAGCCATCCAAATGATGGGCTTGCATGCAGCCCTCCAAGAGAGCTGCTCCTGTTACGCATGTGACTCTTCACTGAAAAAGGTTGTGCACCTCTAAACTATGGGAATGGTTAGTCCTTACCCACATCTTTCGAACAAAAAAAGTTTGTTCAAATCGGATTATTCATTCAAAAAATTTTAGGGGATGGGGGGATCGGCTGACCGATAAACAGACTAACATTTTCCTCCATCTCAAAACCCTTACTTTCCAATTTTTAAATTTTCGATATTTATTTAATTTTTTTCTTCTTCCTTTTTTTAATGAGCTAATATTTAGAAAAGTGCCAATTTGAGTCCCAAGTGAATTTTCACTAGTATTTCAATAACTAGTTAAAAAAATAATTTTCCCCAGAAAGAAGATAAGGTTTTGCTTTCATTTCATCTAATAACATCAGAAAAAAAATTTTTCTTCAGAAAATATTGTTTTTATATGTCAAAAATCAGATCGGTAACGTGTCCCCAGTAGCAAAGCTTAGCATGCAAACAGGTCATGCGCACTTTCTAACTTCCCAAAAAAACGCACTTGCACAAAAAACGATTCTATTTTTACTCCTTTGTTAATATTTTACTTCATTTTTGTTTTAATCGATTTCTGATTTTCTAGCCGATGCAAAATAAGCGTGTCCTCAGTTCCGCCGTCAGAGCGGTAACAATAACTTCCGATCTATATTTAGGCTCCCAAAATCATTTCCTGCACCGATACCACGTGATACTGAGTACCTGGTGTGATGTTTTATCGCATCGTAATTAAAAATTTGCATTTCTGCATCTAAAATTGCAGGTAAGATTTTTTAAAGTGATTTTATAAAATGTGTGTCATTTAAGTCATCAGATCGGTAACACGCGCTAAAATGCGCAGTTTTTATTATTTTAAAAGTTATTTTATATATAAGTATAGTCCTTTATTACAAGTGAAAAAACCACGTGTTTGATTTTGGTTTAGCGCGATCGACTCGGAAATAAAAATAAAGCTTTGTCGGTTTGTCAGATCGGTAACAGTCAGAGCGGTAACATTGAAAAACAGCGAATATGTTACCGAACTAACTCTCACGTTTCAGAATTATTAAAAAGCAAAAATTATAGGTTTTAGCCATATATATTGAATATTTTTGTTCTTAAAAAATGAAAAGCAATGAGTTTTAGTACAATTGCTTCATTTGTGGTTTGTATGACCTGACAATAGAAGTTAGTAAAATAAGAAAAATTGACACTGCAGAAATAAAGTTAATTAATTATTATTATTTTGTTCACTTTTTTATTTATTTATTTTTTTTGGTGCTTCAATTCTCATAACTTCGCTAAATAACTAGATAATAACTAGCACGCTAAATTTGAATTTCTGATCAAGAAATTAAATTTCCTGCAACTAATTAAAGAAAAGCAAGCAGCAGATTAGTGTGTCGAAAAAGTTGAAGTTGTGTATTGCTTCAAAACAAAACAAATGTTTTATTAGCTTGGATTTGGTAATCTCATAATTTATTTTATCTAAAAACCTTATCGCTCATTTTTATTTCCAAGAAATGCTTTTTTATAATGAAACTTGATTTTTTAGCTAAAATAAATATTTTAATATATTTATCTTAATTCTATGTTAAAAATGCAAGGAAATGATATCATTTTTAGAGATGTTAATGAAGACTGAATGCATAAAATCAGATATGTAGCTCATATTAACATCAGATCTGTAACACTCATCAGATCTGTAACGGCCTAAAAGTGAGTAATCTAAGGAGGGGGTAAATAACTTCCTTGACCTCCCCTCGTTTATTTTCTTGCATTTAGACCCAATTTAGACTTAGAATCCATTATTAATTTTTTTCTGCAAAACTTTGTTTTTAATTAGAAAACTCCAACTTCAAATTGGCACTTTTCAAAATGTTGGCTCTAATACGCTTTTATTAGTTTCACATGTGGGTTTGTACGTAACTCTTAATAAAAGATAAAATTCAAGTTCTTTACAAATATAAAAGACTAGCAGTACCCGCACGGCTTTGCCCGTGGTATAAAAAGAAAAGTTCATTTGTAAAATAATTGATATAGCAGAAAAAACACTATTTTAGTTACAATTCAACTATAATTCCTTCAAAGTATGATATAAAAATCTGGTATGGACCCCACACTACTTCCTCTAATGTGTAAATTTCTTAGTAGATGCCTTAAGTGTTAAAATAGTGCTTGGAGTGAGCAAGATTACAGTTCAAACATTTACATCCCTAGTTTGCCACGAAACAATGAAAAAAAATGTTTTACAATGATTAATCTACTAAATATCGCCGACTTTAACACCATCCAGTGGATTTTTCGAAAAATATCGCCTATAGCGCCAAATTGAACCCAAATCAGAAAACAAATTTGCCACATTTGTCGCCAACTTGGCGATATGTCGCTGAATTGGCGTCAAAAGCTTGGCGACCAAAAGGTTGGCGATAGATCGCCAAGTGGTCGCGACAATTTATATCACTTTTGTCTGCATTGAAATAAACACTGATTTACCCCATAAAAGGGGTAAAACACCCCCTTGGGGACATTCATATGCAACAGAACCAACTCACAGAAACCAACAGACATCTTACCAAAGTTTAAAAGAAGAAGAAAGTTTTCTTACCTAACTTCAAAAACAAAATAACACATTTTCCGAAATGACACGCTTTAGAAAGAACGTTGAAATATCGCAATTTATACGATATTATTGAAGGTTCTTGGCGCTATTTAAAAAGTCGCCAATTTAGTAGCCAATTTGGGATACCTTGGATAATTCTGAACCCCCTATCCCTTCCATAAATAAAGAAACTTACGTATTATCACTTTTGTGAAAGAGAAATTGTCGCCAAATGTTGAGGTATTCTCTATGAAGCTGATTACTTTTTGGCAATCTGAAATCAATTTGAATAGTATATTTGGCGCTAAAAGTACACCATTTCTTAAGGCGTTAAAATAATTTCCAACATTGCGGAATATCATAGCAAATAGTATGGACATGAAAACGAACTATTGATTGGATGTTTGGCGAGAAAATATAGTACCATACTTTGATTGAAAACAGCAATAGGTATAAAGAACAAAATAGTGTTCGTCTGGAAAATAATGCATGACATCTAAGCCTCTACAAATCTAAAGGAGTTCCGAAACATAAAACTGAATCTCATTTGTTTTAAAAAAAAGATGAATCTATTATTCAAATACCTTTTTTATCCTTTATACTTGAGATAGTTATTGGGAAAACTTCCATTATTGAGGGCTTGGCGCGATTCAAAAGATCGCCAAATTTACGGTAGCAAGCAATTCCAACTATCTGCCAGAGAGTTGAGTTGATACACTAAATACTCGATTGGATTGATGAAAGCCTTCGAAAATGGCGTTTTAAATTGAAATTACAGAGACAGAATCAGGTCTAAAATTGAGATAAAAAAATAACTACTCATCGGATTTTGTTGAAACTGGTCTCTAAACCTTCCCAGTACCAAAAGGAACAAACGGTGAAAATTTCAGGCAAATCTCCCGGGTAGTTTCTGAGATCTTAGGGAACACACATACACACATACACATATACACATTTACCAACATTCATTTTTATATATATAGATACTAATTGCTATAAAAAAAAAAGATACTAAATTACGTGTTGATGCATTATTCAAGTAAACTAAGCCGATACCCAATAGTTTTGAAGCTTTTTTTTCGGTTAATTTGCTCAAAAAGCGTATTTTTTAGTTTTTTAAACTATATTTAGGATTATTATTTTTATTTATTTATTTATTTTTATTATTATTATTATTATTTTTTTTTTTTTTTTTTTTGACAGTGATATTTCTTTCTTTTTCTTCAACGGGTAAGTAGGCTAAAAAGGAAAAAAAAAAAAAACAAAGATCCAATCGCGACTTCACTTTCTCTCAAAGCGAAAACGCTTTTCTTGGTTTTGCATAAATCGTCATCGTTTCGGCACCGCCGTGTTTGCATAACAGACGACAACAGCCTTCCCCCAAAGCTGTCACAACACCGGGGCGAGGTAGCGATTTTGAAACCCGATGTCGTGATGTTTTTGCTCTTTCTTCCATTTCATCTCGAAAATAATATTCGAAGATGGCGCAACGGAATATTATTGCCTTTTCTTACAACACCTCTGCTGCCCATTGAGCTCATTTTTGCACAAATGAATGTGGATGTAGTGCTCTTTCTATTGCTTCTAAAACAACGAACACCAAATGATTATTGTAGTGAATAGTTCAAACCAGACAAGGGTGTATACAAGGGGTGGGCCCCAAGGGCGTAGGCAGGACTCATGTTAGGGGGGTGCAAGCAGTGGCACCCCAATAGGAGGTCACTGTGACCTCCCAAAAAGTTTTTATCCGATACAAATTGGCTGATGAAATTTGAAAAAAGTGAGACAGTATTGCAGGGCTGAACTTCTTTATTTTATTTATTTATTTCAGTTTTTTTCTTTAATTTATTTATTTATTTATTTTCGTGATGCCTCACGTCTCTTTTGGTAGACATAGATTAGTATGCATTCTTGTATTTTATTTATTTATTTTTTAATCATTCAGTAAAGTTCTGAGTTTCATTTGGAAAATTAAAAATTTTCTCCTCGAAAACAGGCAAGCTTACTATCATTTTCTGAAAAGTAATCAATACTAGATATAATAACGCAGTTTATATAAAGTTCCCAAAAATTAGCATAAAAGTCAAATAAATAAAATGGGAGGTCACAATTACCTCCCATTAGCTCCGATCTAGGGGTGCAGCTGCACCCCCTGCACCCCCCTAGCTACGCCCTTGGTGGGCTTAGAGTCCAGGAGTCTGGGTTCCTCCCAAAATCAATCAAAATTGTCCCGCAATAATTTTAAAGCGTGTTTTCAAAAAAGGAAGGGCCCGAATTTCTCCCCCTTTCGTTTCACATCAACAAAGATAATTTAAAATTACAGTTAAGAGCCTCAACGTCGAAATATTTCCAGGAGAGCCCTCAAACCCCTTTCTACCACTTAAATTTCGAAAATTTTCTGAGACAGAACACACCACCCCCTCGTTTTCTTTCAACGAATTACAGCATAATTGCGCATTTAAAACTTCCATTGTATTGTTAAAACATCGATGTTTTTACCATCGATGTTTCACAGTCGATGTTTCGAGTTCGATGTTATTTTCGATATCGATGTTTTATGTTTCAGCAAAAACTGTGCTTAAAAGTGTGTGATAATTAAATTTATCAAAGCATTTATGGATATCATTTGTCGAAAATTTCAGAATTAATCTCATTGAAAAAGTTTTCCATGATTATTATCCATGTTTTGAGCTCAATATTTTTAGCTGATTTGTTCTCACGTTTTTTTTTTTTTTTTTTTTTTTAATCAGTAGTTGCCATATCTATCTCAATTGAAAAATTTTACTACAATTGCCGTCGATGTCTTATGGTCGATATGTATTTGGGAGACAAAGACAAAGCACGATTCATTCAATTGAGATAAAACAAGGCGGGATGTAACGAGGGGATACGGGATACTGTGCATTCCAATTTGTGTACGTAGTACATCTGGAAAAAAAAGGATCGATGATTTGAAACATCGATGTATTTGGTTGATGTATCAATTCCATCGATGTCTTTAATTTTCAACATCGATGTTTCCAAACATCGATGTTTTGTCTTCGATGTCGCAGCCCTACTGTGTAGTAATAGCCCAATAGCCTGTTGGAAGCAACAGACAAAAATGCGAGAAAGGAGACTTACCGAGCGGCACATCGCACATGAAGGCGCAGGCGACCAGGGCGCCTACGGATCCGCCGGATATCTTGCGGCGCAGGATCTCGGGCCGGTGCAGCCGGATGGCGCCGCACACCCCCACGTGGTAGATGCCCAGGTAGCCGCACCCGTTCAACGACAGGTTTAGCTTCTCTGCCTCGTCCATGGTCCACACAGAAATGGTGAAAGATCCGACGCTACAGTCGATGCAATTGGTTGGACACAGTTGGTTGAAGCACAGCCTGTACACAACCAGGCAAATCAACTACTTCTTGGATACAATTTGTTGAAGTATTAGCAACAAGCAACGAGCTATTTTCAGCCGATGCAGCCCAGCTATTTCTTGAGCACAATGTGTTGAAGCACAGTAACTAGTAACAAAGCAATCTTCAGTCGATGCGATTCAGCTATTTATTGGACACAGTTGGTTGAAGCAAAGCCAGTACACAACCAGGCAAATCAACTACTTCTTGGATACAATTTGTTGAAGTATTAGCAACAAGCAACGAGTACTTTCAGCCGATGCAGCCCAGCTATTTCTTGAGCACAATGTGTTGAAGCACAGTAACTAGTAACAAAGCAATCTTCAGTCGATGTGATTCAGCTATTTATTGGACACGGTTGAAGCAAAGCCAGTAACATGCGATCTGCAGTCGAAGCAATTCAACTACTTTTGGGACACAGCTTGCTGAAGCAAAACTGTTAGTAACAAACAATAACAACAACGAAGCTCGAGTCGACGGTTGAAGCAGGGCAACCAGTAACGAACAACGAAGCAATCTTCAGTCGATGCGACTCAACTATATCTTGGACACAGTTTGTTGAAGTTAGTAACAAACAAGAGCAACAGCGAAGTTGCCTTCAAGTCGATGTGGCTCTATCATTTCTTGGACACAGTTTGTTGAAGCGATGCAGCCAGTAACAACTGACAGACAACAAGCAATCTCCAGTGGATGTAGCTCAACTATTTCTCAAAAGAATAAATGGATAAGTATTCTTATGTTAACTTCTTGGATTCACACAATTCAATAACTTTCTTTTCAATAAATTATACGACGGACACTGGGTAATAAATATCTTCTCAACAATTTCTTAAACAAACTCAAATCCCTGGCACTGCTTTCTATAAATTCTTGAACAGGCACTATAGATTTCCTTTCGGACACTGCTTTGACAAAAATTAATTCGATGGCTATATTTCGGAAACTTTTCTGATTAAAATAAATACAATTGCTTACCTGATAACTTCAGATACGAATCAATAGCTTTCTGTAACAAATTCCGAAAAAAACTACTCCGTTTTCAACACTAAGTAGCTTTATTTATTGCGAACTAGTTAAGCACTTTTTATTAGTTTTTTTTTTTCTTTGCAAGACAACGATTTTCTAAGTTCAAAAAAATGTTTTTCGCATGCAGCAGATTTCTTAAGAAAAGTAGTCTAATAATATCTTGAATACAACCGACTTTTTGAATATATAAGTCAAATATTGTCTTGAGTACAACCGATTTCTTGAATACGCTAGTCAAATAATATCTCAAGCGCATAAAAAAAACCTTCTTCTGTTTCCAAAAAGAAGAAATTGTTCAGAAAGTTGAAATCAACGAATGCCACGTCTCAAAAAATATCAACTACTGTCAAATACAGACATGCCATCATAAAAACAGTGACATCTTTATTGGAAAGTTCAACAAGCTCTTAAAAGTAGCTTTCCGATTTCAAAACAAAACGAATTAATATTTTATGTCCTTGAAGGCGGAATATTGGAGTCTCTTTGTCGAACAATCTTTTCCAGAAAAATGAAAAATTTTAAATGTATCTTTTTTTATATATAAAATTGATTGGCAACAATTCTTGCAATTGGGTGCGATCACAAAATCGGTTTTTCAAAATTTAAAAAGTTCCAAACAAAAGTATCTCAAGTACTTGGAATACGAACGATCTTTCCTGACAACAATCAAGAATTCAAAATATATCTAATATTTTTAAAAAGTGATTGGCAACAATCCTTAGATTATGGAACGCTCACGAAAACCAATTTTGCAAAATTTATAAATCCTTTATGAAGATAACTTAAGTATTTGAAACACGAACGATTTTTCACTGACAAAAATCAGCAATTCTGAATGAGTCGATTCTTCAACTAGAATAATTGGGAATAGTTCTTAGAATATGAAAGGTTCACAGTGTCGCTTTTGTAAAGTTTATAAATCCTTAAAAAGGAAAGACAAGTATTTGGAACATGGAATGATTTTTCTGACAAAAGTGAAGTTTTAAATGAATCAAATATCGTATCTGCCGACAGTTCTTGGAACGTTCACAAATCTGCTGTTTCAAAACTTGT